>NQVE01000130.1:0-210595 GCA_003260385.1 Cuscuta australis | reverse complement strand
CATGTTATTTTTGATGAAAAACATGTGGTTGACAAACCATCAAAGCATGATCATGAGGTTCTGGATCTATCAGACAAGGATGAAGAAGTCAATAAAGAAGATAGAATGAAGCCCACGGAATTCATTCCATTCAGAAGTCTGCCTCTGAAGATTTCACAGAGAAATCCGGATTCAGACGGTGCTGAGCCCTCCGGAAATTTTGGCCAGCCTTCCAATATTCCGGATATCTCAAACGGCGACAATTCCGGAAATGGCACTCCAGTGCCAATCCATCCGGAAACACCAACAACTTCTGTTCTTCAACCAGAAGCTGAACTAGATCAACCAGTCAATCCCAATCAACACAATCTTCGTTGGTTAAGGGATCATCCTCCTCAACAGATCATTGGAGATATTCAATCTGGTGTTCGCACAAGGAGTGCCCAACAGAATCTAGAAGCTATGCTTGCTTGTTTCATCTCACAAGTGGAACCAAAGAATATTGAAGAAGCTCTAGCTGATTCTGATTGGATCAATGCAATGCAAGAAGAACTCAACCAGTTTTCCAGAAATGATGTCTGGAAACTTGTTCCCAGACCTACTCATCAACATGTCATTGGGACAAAGTGGGTCTTCCGGAACAAGATGGATGAAAACGGCGTTGTTGTTAGAAACAAGGCCAGGTTAGTTGCAAAAGGATATTGTCAAGAAGAAGGTATAGATTTTGATGAAACCTTCGCTCCAGTTGCTAGACTTGAAGCTATAAGGCTGTTTCTAGCCTTTGCTACTCATAAGGACTTCAAAGTCTATCAAATGGATGTCAAAAGCGCATTTCTCAACGGAAACCTAGAGGAAGAAGTGTATGTAGAACAGCCTCCAGGATTTGAGTTACATACTAAGGGAGATCAAGTGTATAGACTCAAAAAGGCGCTGTATGGACTCAAACAAGCACCAAGAGCTTGGTATGATACATTGTCTCAATTTCTTATAGACAATGGATTTACCAAAGGAGTCATTGACAAGACATTGTTCAAACTACAAGATGGTGAAAGATCTCTTATTGGTCCAAATCTATGTGGACGACATCATATTTGGCTCAACTAAGGAAGAACTATGCACTAAGTTCTCAACACTCATGCAAGGAAAATTTGAAATGAGCATGATGGGAGAACTCAACTACTTCCTTGGTCTTCAAATCAAACAGAGAAGCGAAGGAACTCTCATCAACCAAGCGAAGTATACAAGGGATCTTATCAAGAAGTTCAAAGTTGATCAGAAGTCATCCGTTTCTGTCCCCATGAGCACTTCCACCAAGCTTGATATGGATGTAGATGGAAAGGATGTAGACCAAACTCTCTACAGAGGGATTGTCGGATCTCTACTTTACCTTACTGCAAGTCATCCGGATATCTCATATGCAGTAGGTGTTTATGCCATATTCCAGTCAAAGCCAAAGGAAAGTCATCTAATAGCAGCTAAAAGGATTCTTAGATACCTCAAAGGAACTCAGAACATGGGTTTGTGGTATGCTAAGAGCAATTCATTTGAGCTAGTGGGATACTCAGATTCTGACTTTGCCGGATGCAAAGTTGACCGGAAAAGTACATCTAGTACTTGTCAATTCATTGGTGGAAATCTTGTTTCTTGGTTCAGTAAGAAACAAAACTCCATTTCTACATCAACAGCAGAAGCAGAGTACATTGCAGCTGGTAGTTGTTGTGCTCAAGTTTTGTGGCTAAAGCAACAACTACTGGACTATGGGGTCAAGACAAAGGAAGTGACAATCTTTTGTGACAATCAAAGTGCCATAGCCATCTCTCAAAACCCAGTGCATCATTCTCGCACTAAGCACATTGATGTCAAGCATCACTTCATCAGAGATCATGTGGAAAAGAAAGATATCAAAATTGAGTATATCTCAACTGAAGAACAACTGGCGGATATCTTCACCAAACCACTAAGTGAAGCCAAGTTTTCCAATTTGCTTCACAAAATTGGCCTAATTCAATTAGACTGAATGTAGTGCACGTGGCAGTTCACTTTCCACGTCTGTCAAAATGATGGTGAGGACGTGGCCTTAGGAACAGTTAAAAAAAATTCAATCGCCACTAGCCGCATAAATCGCCCACATTAAAACCCAATCGCCACTATTCAGATCTCAACCGCCCACTCAAAAATTCTTCGTCATCTTCTTCGCGAAAAATTCTCAAGAACTTGCAAGAACCCTAGATCTTTCCTTCTCAAATTTTCACCCAAATTTCTGAGAAAATGAAGGTTGTCGGAGCAAATGTCCACTTCCAGAAGTTAGAAGCCAAGTGCTCCTCACCAACATTCTTCCAAAGCTATCTGCAAATGATAGCCGCTCAAGAACTCTCCGAATTTCTTCAAATGGAGATTCGCCTCAAATTCGAGGAAGAAGTTCTCGAATTCTACAGAAATGGAGAAATCAAAACTGCCCATTCAAAGAAGGACCCACAGAGGACGTTTCCAGTCATCAAGTCCACTGTTGGAGGTACAAAAGTGAAGCTTTCGCAGAAGAAATTGGGAGAAAAGCTTCGCCTTCCCAATTCTGGAGTTGAAGTTGGGAAATTTCCAGTCAAAAATCTGGACTGGAACATCATTGGAATTTCTGGGCGAACTCCTTCTGGCCCTGCGAAGAAAGCAGATCTAAACAACGATTATAAGTTGGTTTTGGAACTGATCATCGCTTGCCTCGAGTGTGGAAGTGGAGGTCATGCCGATGACATCACCCAGGAGAGAGCCTTCATTATCAACTCTCTCATTACCAAAACTAAGGTAAACTGGGCTGCACACTTTTTCAATTCCATCTCAAAGCATTTGGGAAAGCCCAACCAGAAATATCTCTGTCAAGGACTATACCTTGGACATATTTTGGGATCTATGGGTATTGCTTCTAAAGGAAAGAAGTATGAAGAAAGATACTGGCTATATTATCTGTCTTCAAAAGGGGAAAACAGAGCTGGTACTAGTGCCACTGCAGAAGAAAGCTCTTCAGATAATATCCCACTCATCCATATGACGAAGACTACCAAAAGGAAGAAAGTGGTGTCTCCCTCCATTGAAGCACCACAGAATCTTGCTCCAATAAATCTTGAAGAAGAGGAAGAATCCTCTGACCAAGGAGAACTTCAAAGGAAGAAGAAGAGGAAGATCAACTCCCCCTCAACATCTGGAAATATCAATCCGGATGAGTTGAAGGAAAAGGAACCTGCTGAGGAAACATCTGCTCATAACCGGAGCCCTCAACAATTTGAAGAAGAAATTCCTCAAGACCAAAGCCTTCCAACCTCATATCAGCATCAAACAGATGATGCAGATAACAAATTCTGGCAGCTATACCATGATTGGAAAGCCTGGAAAGTTGGGAATTCAGCAGAGCAACTGTTGAATTGGGACCAACAGCTGAAGAATGAGAAAATCATCAAGAAGTGCTTAGGAATACCAGTCAACCACAACTGTGAACAGATTTTGGATGACTACTGGGTATGGCAAAGGAACCCTGAAGACTTGCATCTGGAATACCTGGCCAATACACCAGTTTTAGACTGTGAAGCAGATGATGAAGACACTGCAGTCTTCAAGCCAGTCTTCTCAAAAGCTACAAAAGATCAAGTGGCTCTCACTTCTGAAGCAACAGCTGAGGATTTCCAAACATTTCCGGAAACCTCACCTGCCCTCGAAACGGAAACCTCACCCGCATTTCAGGAAACTTCACATGCTTCTGAAATGGTTCTGACTGAAGTTGTTCAAGAGAAGGCAACCCCTCCCTCCCAAGAACAGAACCAGGAAATAGTAGATGAAGAAGAATTTCAGCCGCTAATCCAATCTCAAGTTTCGGAGATTCTCACCACTCCTTGTGAGATCTCCAATTCTACTGAAACTGAGATCCCGGAAAAGTCAGCTGAAATTCCTGAACAGTCAGCTCTTCCAGAAACAATGGAGCAAGCTGTTGAAGCACAAAAGAACTCTGAAGAAGCTGCAAAAGAAGCTCAAATGGCAGAACTAGAGGTTTCTGAAACTCAAGTAGCCATTTTTGAAGAAGAGAATACAGCTGAAGAAAGGGACTCCCTCTCTAGGGATATATCAAATTTTGTGCTTGAAACAGAAAGAGAATCTGAAAGAACACTGAAGGTTACCGATGAAGAAGATGTCCAAGAAGATGCTGAATCTCTTCCTATGCAACTCTTCCAAAGAATACCATCATCTCATCAGGTAACCAACTTTCATTTCCATAGCTCTTCCACCCCTGCTCTTCGGGATGAGATACCGGAAATCTGGACAAAGAAGGTCCAAGGGCTGATTGAGTCAGCCCTAGCATCTCAACATGCCTCCTTTAGGCAAGAGATAGAACAAATGGAAGTCAGGCACACCCAGCTAATAGAGAAATCTGAAGGAAAACACAGCGCAGATCTCAAAGAAATAAGCAAATCAGTGCAAAAGACTCTGGAGATTATCTCTCTATTGAGTGAAACTGTAAGCAACACGATGGAAATGTATGCCTCTGACAGTCAACTTCATCTCAAAGAGATCAACAAAGTCAAAGAGCAAATAGCAAGTGTCACAATTAGTCTCCAAAAACAGATGTCCCTTCTCCAAATGGACATCAGATCAGCCCTAGCAGTAGCTTCTGCAAATCAGGTAGTAACCAAGGACTACTTGAAGGTAATCATTGACAATCAAAAGGAAGCATTCAAGCTGTTCAGACTTATTGGTGCAAACTCTGGAAACCGCAAGATGGAAGTAATTCTCCAACAACACAGTCCATCTCCAATACCACAACTCCCTATTGCAATCAAAGAAGGAGAAGTATCTTATATTCCTTCTCATCTGAACTTGACAAATCTAATTCTTGAAGCACAGCAAAGAAATCCGGAAAACTCAGCACAACTTCTATCCAGCTCAGGACTGGATGGAACAGAAGTTATAGGTACAGTTGTTGACCACTTCTCAAATGATGCTCAATCAGAAAAAAGACGTGAAAATTTAAGACGCATCAAAGAACTGTGTGGGAACATGAAGGGCATCAGTGAAGTTGCCGGATCTTCAAAGCGCAAGAGAAACTGAAGGTTCTTTACATCAAAACAGGGGGAAAGTATGTGAAAACACTAATTTGTTTTGATGAAAACACCTTCTTGTTTAAACATTGCTTGATTGGTTTAAACATTGCTTAATTATGTCTTAATTGCGCTTATTATGCTTAATTATGCTTATCACAAGTAGGGGGAATGTAATTCAGGGGGAACTTAACTAGTTTTGGCTAACAATTGTTTTTGGCAATGAATTATTGATAAGCTCAAAGCAATGGAAGACGGATATCTCAGTTTTGGTACTAAAATTGGAAATCTCCGATTCAGGTACTTTACAAAATATGCCTTCTTAAACTAAGTTTCAGTCCTTAATTCATTTCCAACCGGCTCTAAAAGTACTGGTCCCTAGGATGTTTAAAAATGTACAGGACTTTGGAAAAATAGTACCACCTTTCTTTTAAATATTCACATTTGTTTTGGTGCTACCTCGTCCTATGTAGAAATTAGAACTACAGGGAATGAAAAATGATAGTCTTATTTTGGGCCTTGAGAACCCAATAGGAATAATTTCCCTTTAGTACGTAGCTTTCTGTTCTTTTTGGACCACTCTTTTGGGCTTAGCCAAACTAAAACAGTTACGTTTCTCAAACCAATTGAAACTGATTTTCTAATTAAAACAGTTTCAATTCCTTGGTAACTGGTAAAAGATTCCTTTTGCTTTTCAACTTCTTGGAAGTTGAAACTCCTTTACTCCCACCGTTCCAACTACCCACTTAATGGAACCCGTGAACCTCCTCCTCCCCTATTTAAATCAAGATATCTCAATCCATTTTCATCACAAACAACTCTCTCAATATGAAAAGTCTTCAAACTCACTGTCTAAGGAACACACCAAGAAAAATATCCTCAATGGAGAAACTTTTCTTTCTCACCCTCATAGACGGCAATGGAAGAAGCCTATTGAGAAGAAAAAATTTTTAAGGTCTATGGTGAGAATCTCGGCAGTAGAGAAGGTCTATGGTGGAAATCTCGTTTTTTTCAGTATTAGACCATACACCTTCTATGGAACAACACTCTCTCTATCTTTCTTCTTATTTTGAGAGATGTGTTGCTTCCAAGATCTTAAATATCCACTTTGGATATTAAGGATCTATCAAACGCAACGCCAACTGCTTTGCCAAGCAGAATCTGCTGAAGCTGAGAACAGTCAATGGCGGAAGAGATCACAAAATCTCAAGACAAAACTTGGTTTAGGAATTATTGTAATTTGAATTGTATTTGTTTAAGAGTTTTTGTTAACAAGCTGTATATTATGAGAAACTAAAAGAAAGTTATAAAATTAGTTCTCAGTACAGCGACCGGAACTCTTAAACACTTGTTTGTCATCATCAAAAAGGGGGAAATTGTTGGGAAAAATATTATAGATTTTGATGATGATGTATTTAGAATGTATTAGGGACTTTAAGCCTCCCCCAATATTCAATGTAATTTTTCTTTTTAGAAATATTGTCAAAACCGAGCTCTTGAGATTTCCAATAAAACTGTGATATTTCTTTAAGCGTTTTGATGCCTGAAGACTTAATCAAATTCAGTGATATGAAAATTGGATATCTTGATCGGAAGTGTCAGAGACAAGTAAGGATTTCTCAATCAGATGAAAATCCTCAGATCCGGAAGACTACATAAGAACCGGATGTCTCGCTACAACCCGCTGAAGGCTAAGTCATTCAAATCGGAAGACTAGCGCGGATCTCCTTCTCACCCGGAAGTCTGAAAATGACTCATCCGGATTTGTCAGCTAAGAATCGGAAGACTCACCGAAGACCGGAATTCTCAGAAAGCGGACAATTGAGAAAAGGCTTAGAAAATTATCTAAGTCCTGAATGAAGAAATTCTACCCGTTGGCAAGGAAAAATCAATCTCTTGATTTTCAACGGCTAGATTGAAGATAATTATGCTGATTCAAGAACAAATTACTCGAAGACAAAGTCTGGGCCTCTAAAATTAAAGAGCCTGCCCAGAATTCCTAAACAAGCACTAGAAGACAAACAGAGTAAAGTGCTATAGTCTTGAATTCTTGAACAACGGCTAGAAGACGGATTTTGGGGAATCCTTTCTCAACAATTGGGTACGTCCAAACACCCACTTCAACGAAGAATCTTCAAATCACAATCTTCATTCAAAATTGAAGCCAGCAAATGCAACGGATAGTCTATTATAATTCAACGGATAGATTATCCAATCCAGCTATAAATAGCATCCTTGGAAGACTGGAGAGAGTACGATGAGATACGTTGATACAACAACACAACGAAGCAATCACAAAAGCTATCTCATCCACAGTTAGACCAAAAAGCTTGATAAAGAGAGATTTCTAAACTCCTTATCCAGAAGCAAACTTCTCCTCCTTCCAAAAAGCTATAGTGTAAACACTTGAAGGTTTCCTTGCCTCAAGCACCACACCACGTTGAAGGATATTACTTTTGATCAAACTTATTGATTAAAAAGGGGGTAGGTCAACTCTCTTACAAGTTGATCTTGCAAGTCTTATTGTTCGGATCTTGCAGTTGTTGAAGAAGATTGACCTTCGAAGGAACAACAAAGCCAGCACGAGTGCAGTAGCAACATTGGTCTTGTGAAGATATACCGTGCAGAAATTCACACAAGTGTAATTGTTGGTTCATTATTCAACAACCAACTACATAGTGGATTTTGAGGACGTAGAAGGATTACCCCACCTTCGAACCTCGTTAAAGTTTGCGTGTCTCTCTCTTATCTTTATTCTTACTTGCAATTATATTAACTGTGAAAACTAACCTATCCATATTGATTACTGCTCACTCCACCCACCAAATTCCGCACACAATCTAAAGTTCACAAGGACTCTAGATTAACACTCATTTTCACGTTTTCAAAAGAAACGAAAAGGATTTTAAATCTGTAACAAAGTCTATTCACCCCCCCCCCCTCTAGACTTTGTATTTCACCACTTTGGGACCACCAGAAGGGCTGGAGGAAGGGCTGATAGCACGTCCAATAACAGAAGTTATCAAGGTTGGTGTAATAAGCCATTCGGTGTAACACTAACAGAGTTAAGTGTTTAAATCATCTGTAGCAGATTAGTTCAATTCACTAGTTGGTACCGATAGTGGTTGAATGTGTAATCTTTACAGTGATTTAGTGAAAGGGCTATTACACGGACGTGGGCCCCACAGAGTAGGAGAGTTGCTTTGAATTGCGTAAACAATTCTTGTGTTTGATTTATTGTTTTTATCTTCCTTGTTTGTGTGGTTGATCGTGACAGAGAAAGTGCTCCAGCACTTTGTTTGTCTCATTGTGTTAAGAGTGTCATATAGTTTAATCAAATTGTTTGTAGAGAGCTTATTTTCTGTTGCTGTGAGTCTCTACAACAATTTCATTTGGTATCAGAGCGGTTAAACTTAAGTCACTAGCTTAATCACTCATGGGAGATATGGAGGAAGGTGCTAATGTCCAATGACCACCAATGTTAGGCAGACCAAACTATAATTTCTGGAAGGGGCGCATGAGAGCTTTTTTAAAGTCTCGAGGTGGCAGAGTATGGATAAGCATTGAAACCGGGTGGGCAGAACCCACTGAGACCAACGCAGAAGGAGAAAAGGTGGCTAAAACATTTGAAAAATACACAAAGGAAGAAGCATACCTGGCTGAATGCAATGACAGAGCCCTTAATGCACTATTTGGGGCAGTTGACAGCACACAGTACCAACTTATTTTGAACTGCACTGAAGCAAAAAAGGCTTGGGGGATCCTTGAAACTACTCACGAAGGAGATGAACGAGTAAAAACTGCCAAGCTAAAGATTCTCATGACCAAATATGAGAATCTGCACATGGATGATAAAGAAAAAATAGCAGAATTTCATGGAAGAGTGAGAGAACTTGCAAATGAGGCTGAAAATCTGAAAAGGCCCTTTACTGAAGATAGCCTAGTGTTGAAGGTACTGAGAGCATTGCCAGAGCGTTACGCAATGGATGCCAAAGCAATTCGCCAAGCACATGACATAAAGAATATGACACTGGATCAACTTATGGGAAATCTTGAGACCATTGAGCTCCAAATGAACGAAGAAATTAAACAAAAGAAGAGTGTCAAACAAATTGCATTTCACAGCCATGCTACCGAAGAGGAGGATGATGATGAGATTCCGTCAGATGGGGATTATCGGGAGCAATTTTCTCTCATCACCGAGCAGTTCAAGAAGCAATGGATGCAAAAGAAAGGAAGAACAAATTATCAAGCTGAATCCTCAAAGGGAATTCAATTTAAGAATCCAAGGCCAAAGGAGGTCAGGTCACCAACTGATGACTCTAGACGAAGAGGACCTCAATGTTTTGAATGTGGAGGATTTGGTCACATTCAATCAGAATGTGCAAATTACCTCAAAAAGAAACGACAAGCTTTTCTATCAACCTAGAGCGACGAAGACAATGACTCTGAGGAAGTCCTAGGGAACAACAACTATGCATTCACTACCCAAATTGATGATGAAGACCCAAACAACCTCAGAGACCAACTTGTGACACTTAAAGAAAAGTGGACAAATTGGTTCTTGTAAACAAGGAAAATATGCTGGAGGAAGAAGTGGACAGTCTTTGTAGAAAACCCGATGAAACCTTGCTACAACTGGAACAGGTTGAAGGGGAAAAGGCAAATCTGAACTATGAGCTCACTCAGCTGAAGACCTATCAAAGGTGGATGAAGAGTGCAGGTGCAAAACAGATTGAGAAAGTGGTAGACAAGTCAAGGTTTTATGGAGACAGAACAGGCATTGGACATATAACACTAGAAAGCAGTAAAACTGTAACACCCTAATCCGTCCAGGTCTGTAGCCCCTTTCGGACTAAAGTATTAACTTGGTAATCGTAAAAATTTAAAACATTTCAAACATTTTTATTTATAAATAATAATATTCCATACATAATTGTAGAAAATACGGAGTGTTTAATAATAATAATGCGGAAGCGACTTTCAAACATGTCTCATAACAACATAATTATTTATTTTGTTCAATGATCCACCACGACTGTCTCGCCCCTTCTGCTGCCAAGAACATGCCATTCACTCATTCTGTCTACCTGCGTGTAGCAAATAAAACATACTACACGCTCAGCGATGAAGCTGAGTAACCATATCTAAAGCGTCGAACATCCAAATAAATTGAATCTCAATTCATAATCAACCATTTGATATCATGCACACAATATATGATTCAAACATTCATGATATTCTCAATATTTTATTCCAAGTCATTCGATATTCAATATCTCAACCATGCTCTTAAATTATTCTTAATCTAAGGCCAAATCATTTTATAACAAGCTCTTAGATATTCCTAGTCTAAGGCAACATTTCTAATCAGGCCCTTAAACTATAAATAGTTTAATGCAGAACACAAGAATCGATAATCCACCCTTTGGGTCATGTGGATTACGTACCAACCGAACAATGATTTGTCGGGTGGGTGATATCCGGTCTGGATCCCGTACGTACGTTTTAACCCCGAAATATGAATTGGTCAAGGAGGTATATCTTAGAGTTCTTCTAGATATCCTTAATGATCATCATCATTATACAAGTGGGTATATCTTAGAGTTCTTCTAGATATCCTTAACAATATACATCATTTTCATAATCATCATTATATCCATTTTTAATTATGATTTAATCAATAATCATACCAATCAGTAGGTTAATCATTCATAATTGGCCAGAATAATAGTTCATCATAATAATCATTTAACATAACATTTAATAACAATTAGCGGCCTAGTCTCGAGTGTTAACACCCGAACTTACCGTCATGCATCACATAATGTTTTAATTTGTTAAAAACATCATTTTTGTTATGAAAAATCATTTTTATAATAATCATAATCAGTTGGTATCAAAAATAGGATTTTAGAGCTCAAAAATAGCAATTTCAGACAAATTTTCGGACCAGAGTTTCGGAAGATCGATCCAGCCCTCTGGATCGATCCAACTAGAAGAAAAACTCCCAGAGGATCGATCCAATGAAGGGGATCGATCCACTCTGTGGATTTTCAGCCACTGTTCATTCGTCTTCAACCTCGGTCCATTTTTCGGGAAAACCATTTTTAGTCACCGAACTTCAATTAAACTATATAGAGATGTTCTCCAAGGTTCATAGATCATATTAGAATTATTAAAACATATTTTTAACATCAAATTCAAGGTTTATGATTCTTGGTTCTTCAAACATGTCAAACACAAAACTCAACCAAATGACCATTTATGAACGTAGAAACGACCTATATGAACATTCTAGTCATTAGATATATCTAGGGGCTTACCTCAAAGCGTAAGGGAGGTTTTGACGATTTTCCGGCGAAATTTCCGGCGACTCTATCTTACTGCTCCGGCGACCTCACACAAAGATGACAGCACCACTGCACTCTACTCTCAGCAAGGAACAATATAGGAGGAAGAATGAATGTTTTTGGTGAGGAATTGAGGGAGTTGAGTTGTGCTTAAATAGGCCAGTGGAGAAGAAGAAGACACAGGCTTGGTTGCTTCCGTGATTGTGCGGCGATTTGGAATCGGCGTAATTGAACAGGGCGCCGTTTGGTGTGTAGTCTCTGATTGGGACTAATATTTGGTCCCAGTCGGGGTATACTTTTTGGTCCAACTTTCTCCAAATTGAAATCCGATTGAACCGTTGGGGTCAGACAGTCAAACTCTACACATTGATACAATTTTCATTATTTATTGACAAACTTTAGAATTTACTTATTTTTGGGTCCTTCTCAGTAATTAATTAACTATAAATTAATTAACTCTGATAGGCCTATTTTTGGGGCATTACAAAAACACCACTTGATCTGTTTGTAAAAAGATCAGAGATTGCTAATAAAGAACAAGAAGAATATAACAGAGACAAGAAGGAAACTGTTCAGCCTATTCACAATCATGTAAGGAAACGCTCTCTCTCTAACTATTACTGGAATTATATTTGTTTCTACTGCAGGAAAAAGGGGCATATGAAGAGATAGTGTCACAAGCTGAAACACAAAAAGAAGAAGAGGGTTACGACAAAGGGGTTTACCAGAACTTTGATGAAGTGGATACCAAAACACTTGGCTTCAAGCGCCAACTCATGCCTTCGAGTCACACCAGATCAATGGCTCCTTGACAGTGGGTGTTCTCACCACATGACTGGAGACAAACAAAACTTGGCAAACATTCAACCTATAGAAGGAGGAAACGTTCGTTTTGGCGGCGGTGCACATGGACAGATCATCGGAAATGGGACACTACACGTCACAAGACTACCATCAATAAAAAATGCATGGTTGGTTCAAGGACTGCAAGTATATCTTTTGAGCATCAGTCAAATCTGTGACCAAGGACTTGAAGTAGTATTCACTCAACAAAAGTGTCGTATCAAGGACAGAAACAAACTTGTTGTCTTAGAGGGAGACAGAACTACTTAAAACTGTTACAGAGTCACTCCAAATATTCTCTATTACACAGCTAGTGAGAGGGATGCCAAGTTGTGGCACTATAGACTTGGGCACATGAACTACAAGGATTTGAAGACCTTGTCGAGCTCTGGAGCAGTTCGAGGAATGACAAAAATCACACAAATCAGTGAACAAGTATGTGGACCATGTCAAAAGGGAAAACAAACACGAACAAGCCACCTAAAGAAACCTACAAGTTCAACAAGTCATCCATTGGAGCTCCTACATATTGACCTATTTGGTCCTATGCAAACTGAAAGCCTAGGTGGAAAAAGGTTTGTTCTCATGGTTGTGGATGACTTCACAAGGTATACATGGGTTAGCTTTTTGAAACACA
The DNA here is from genome assembly GCA_003260385.1 of Cuscuta australis. Taxonomy (NCBI): domain Eukaryota; kingdom Viridiplantae; phylum Streptophyta; class Magnoliopsida; order Solanales; family Convolvulaceae; genus Cuscuta; species Cuscuta australis. The sequence goes on along the minus strand of NQVE01000130.1, from coordinate 197,708 downwards.
AAGATGACGCACTGCATGCCTTTGAAGCACTATGCAACAAAGTCCAGAATGAGAAGCAACTCAAGATAAAAAAGGTCATTCAAATACGCAGTGACCATGGAGGGGAGTTCGAGAATGGGCCTTTCGAAAAATTTTGTGATCTGCATGGCATCTGGCACGAATTCTTAGCACCCAAAACGCCAAAACAAAACGGGGTGGTAGAAAGGGAAAATCGACATGTTCAAGAAATGGCACGCACAATGATTAACACACATGGACTACCACAAAGTTTGTGGGCTGAAGCAGTTCATACAGCATGTTACACAATAAACTGTGTATACTTCAGAAGTGGAACAATGGCTACACCCTATGAACTGTGAAAAGGGAGAACACCAAGCATAGCCCACTTTCACATTTTTGGAGCAAGATGTTACATCTTAAGAGATCGGGAATAGAAAGGGAAGTTTGAGCCAAAGAGCGATGAGGCCATTTTTGTTGGATACTCACCAAACAGAAAGGCATATCGTGTATACAACAAAAGAACAAGAACTATCATGGAGTCAATAAATGTCGTGGTAGATGACCAACTCTATCCAAAGACAGCAGATGACCCACTGGAGGTACAATCTTCTGACAAGACACCTGAAGAAGACACTCGGCATGAAGAAATTGAGAAAGATGATCCTGAAGAAACCCAAACTGACTGTCCCATAACCAGTAGTGTTCCCACACATATTCAGAAAAACCACCCTCCAGAGAACATCATAGGGTCACCTACTGAAGGTATGAAGACACGAAAGAAAAAGATTGACTTCCTAGAGATGACTAAAGCATACTATACATCATCTCTAGAGCCCAAAAATATCAAAGAAGCACTGACAGAAGAAGCATGGATAAATTCCATGCATGAGGAGCTAGAGCAGTTCGAAAGGAATAAAGTATGGGAACTGGTTCCAAAACTAGAGAACACAAATGTTATTGGCACTAAATGGATATATAGAAACAAAACAGATGAAGCAAAGAATGTCATCAGAAACAAGGCTCGCCTAGTTGCTCAAGGATACACACAGATGGAGGGGATTGACCTTGAGGAGACCTTTGCTCTAGTAGCACGACTTGAATCCATACGCATGCTCATAAGCATGGTGTGTGTATTAGACATGAAATTGTACCAAATGGATGTCAAGACTGCATTCCTAAATGGATATCTAAAGGAAGAAGTGTATGTAGCACAACCAAAAGGGTTTGAAGATTCCAAGCATCCAGACTATGTATACAAACTTCACAAGGCATTATATGGACTGAAGCAGACACCTAGAGCGTGGTACGAACGGTTAACATCCTATCTAATTAAGGAAGGGTATAAATAAGGCGGAGTAGACAACACCATATTCTATATATGGTACAATTCAGATCTACTGGTTGCACAAATTTATGTGGATGACACTGTGTTTGGATCCACTTCCAAAACAAGGGCTGATGAATTTGTAAAAACAATGGAGAAAGAGTTCGAGATGAGCATGATAGGTGAATTAACCTTTTGTTAGACAAGACGTGCAACTCTAGAGGGGGGTGAATAGAGTTGTTGAGAACGATTACCGATTTTCGCAGGATTATTAATATAAACATAAGTGCAGCGGAAATAAAAGAGAAAAGGCAAAGAACACACTGATGTATACTGGTTCACCACCTCGTGGCTAGTCCAGTTCCCCGAGAGACTCTCTTGAAGCTACCACTACTTCCGTTAACCTTACGGGTACTTAACAAACCGTTTACAACTCGAGAACTTGAATCCCACAAGCCTCGACACAACCGCTCATAGATATGCCCTCTACAAGACTTCACACCTAAGACTTAAGTCACATAAGTTTTGAACAACAAGAAGAACAATCTTCTTCAACCTCTCAAGAATAGCTCTCAAAAGAGTAGAAATGAGAAAATGTTTAGCTCTAATGGATGACAAGAAACCTCTATTAAAAAACAAAAAGTTTTCTCTCAAAATGATATAAATTTGAGGAAATATTGATGGAGGATTAACACCTCAAGAATGGGGAGTATTGGAGTGTTTCTTGTTATGAAAAATGACCAAGGAAGTGTGTTTAAATAGGAGCTGAAGAAATATATCCGTTGGTCCAAGAAAAGAAGCTGTGCTGAAAAGATGTAGCATAAAAATCGATTAATGCAGTGTCCATAATCGATTAATGCATCACAAAAAATCGATTAAAGCAGCTGAAGAAAATCGATTAGCCGTGCATGGAAATCCATAATCGATTAATACCAAAGGTGTTAATCGATTAGTTCATTCTGGACTAGATAATCGATTAATTCCAAAGGTATTAATTGATTATTGCAACAATAATGCTCAGACATGAAGAGCACAAGCATGTGTGCGAGGTGAAGGGCAATTTGGCTTATATGATTTGTTTGAGACATTGAGGACAGGGGAAGGAGGTTAAAATAATTCAAATTCAAATTTGAATTATGAGAATGAATTTTTGCTGAAAATAGAGTTCTAAAAATATTGTGTGTCAAACGATGTATACGAAAAATATTTGAATAAAATATTTTTGCATACCAAAAATATTTTCTAATATCAAAATAAAAATTTTGATAAATGTTTGACACTCCTTTTGAAACTGACTCAATAAAAGTATTTTGAACAGTTAAAAGATTTTTCAACTGACTCCAAAAATAAATATAGTTTTTATTTTAAAATAATTTAGGAGAAAAGATATTTTTGTCTTCCTTACAATAATTCCTAAGACTCAAATAAATAAAAAGTCTTCGGAAATCTTCTACTCCTCCGAGTCCTCCGTTAGGCGTCCGAACGCGTCTCGGACTCCAATAAAATCCTGTGCACCTTTTTGAATACTTCAAGGAATGGCACTTCAAGTCTTTGTGTTTGTCGTTGTAGCACTTTGATCTTGACTTGAATAAATTTTGTTTGTGAATTATCAAAACCTATGAGTCAACCCTTAACAACACAGAAAGGGTTGAACTCATGCATTCCAACAATTTTCCCCTTTTTGATAATGACAAACACATGGAGGATATGCTACCAACAAATAACAAATTAAAGCATATACTCCTATACTCTTCCCCCTTTTGGCATTATCAAAAATAATGCAACAAAAGAACTCATGCAATCTGGGGAGAGAGAGAGAAATATTTCTAAACAATTAAGAAAAATCACATTCCCCCTAAAATAATGCATTTCTAGGAAATAAAATACTTCCCACTTAAAGTATGCTATCTTCCCTTAAAAAATAAAGCATACAAAAAGATTAACACATAGCAATAATTCCCCCCTTACTATATTGAAAACATCCTATGTATATTCCCCAAATAACAATTATCACAAATAAATCTCAAAGATAACATTTAATTAAAAAATAGTATTTACTCCCCTTTGATGCAATCTCTTTAGTTAAGTGCGTGGAGCATCCACTACAAATTTTTAGTCTTCAAGCACACCTTTCAAGTGTGTCACATGCCCGACAACCCATCTTGTTCTTCAAGAGCGATGTGGCAATCGTCTTTGGAAGGTTGATCATACTTCCACGAAAAATACGCGAATTCATCTTGTTTGCTGATCTTCTTGAGCTTCGGGCACTCAAATTTTCGGTGGCCAAGCTTTCCGCACTTGTAACATTTTAGAGTGTTTTTCTTCTTGCTCTTGTTTAGCTCATGTTTCAAAAACTCGTTAAAAATTCAACCAAAATACCACAGGAAGTGCTAGAATCACTATCTCTATCACTATTCGAATCCGAATCATTAATCTCTACTTTTTGAGAAGAAGATGCTTTAAAAGCAATTCCCGTTCTCTTCTTAATGTCAAGAGTATGAGAAAGATGATTTGTTTCGTAAGTGATAAGGTTACCTCGAAGACCGTCGTATGTGATGACGTTGTAATCTCGGCCTTCGTAAATGGAGTTAACCTTCGACTCCCATTCCTTTGTAAGACTTCGTAGAATTTTCCTCACTAACTGTTAATTGGTTTATGCGTTGTGCCCACGCCTTAGAGGGGGGGGTGAATAAGGCGTTTAAAATCTTTTCGGAGTTTGATAAAAACGGTGTTGGCAAATGCGGAAGCAATATATAAAACGCAGAAATAAAAAGGTAAAGTAAAATGCACACCGAATTTATACTGGTTTGGGAACTCCCTACTCCAGTACCTCGAGGCTCCTCCTCAAGGATTTCCGAATCCACTAAGTCTCGGTCTCTTGAACTCCGTCAAAGCACCGTACTAGTTTGGCAAACAACCCTTGCCAATAGGATTCACTCCGAGATTTCACCACGGCTATCTCGAACCGTTTACAATGAAGATTTAACGGCTATCTTCTACCGTTCCCCCAAGGATTTCAAAGGCTATCCTTGAACCTTTACCCAAGAATTTATACGGCTATCCTCGACCGATACAATATGAGAATTTAACGGCTATTCTCGACCGTATAAAGATGTGTTTGAAGAACACAAACAAGAGTTCTACACAACGGCTTGAATATAAAAATGAAGAACAAAACTTAGCCGGTGTAGAAGGAAAGTATACTCTCTCAAAAATACAATTCAAACTTATGAATATGAGAGTATATAACTAGAAACACAAGCTCAAAGTGTGTGTATAAAAATCAGGAATTTAAGGCTCTTAAAATAGCCAAAATATTGAAAATAATTAATAAAAGGATGAACACACTTAGAATAAAAAGAGAGGATGTTTAGAGCTTTGTTTCTTGAAGAAATATGAAGCATTAGGCTTGTATTTATAGTGGAAGATGTTAATTAGCCGTTGGGAGGTGATTAGGGTTGATTTAAATTTAAATTGGCAATTTGCTACAGTGCTGATAACGGATATGGTAGGCCGGTGCCGTCCACACGGTATCATGGTACCGTGCTTACGGTAGGGGGGTACCGTGAGTGGCGGCACCTCGGTACTGTGTCCCACTAAAACTCCATTCGGCCCTGGCGGTACCTGGTTAGGACGGGTTGGTCCAACCGTCTCTGCCTACCGTCGGTACCCAGGTACCGTTACACGGTATGGGGTACCGTGTAGGCGGTATACCCTACCGTTTGGGGTACCGTGGCTCTGTTCTAGTTTTTCCAAAATTCCCTTAATCCTTCATGTTTGAGTTTAAAACCTTTTAGATGTTTGAAAATGTTTATGGGATGGTTTTAAACATATTTTGTGAGTGCTTTTGAGCTTGTGAATATATGTATATAAAGTCATATCCTTACATCGGTTTCTACCTATATTCTACGCTAGTTTAGTGTTTCGACTTCATTCTTGAGTACCGAATCTTAATGGATTCTTGTTTTACCTGAAACACTTAAACAAACGTTAAGCTCTTACATTTTTTGTTAACATCAAAACATGAGGCTTAGCAAACCAAGGCTAACAATCTCCCCCTTTTTGATGTTGACAAACAATATACTTCAAAGTGAGTTAGGCGGGAGTAAAATATTGAAGCAAGCAAGCTCCCCCTAAGAACAAGCATATTGAAAATACTCACTTTGAACTTTTTCTTGTGTTTATTAAAAGTTTAAGTTTGATTCAAAAGTTTACACAAGAATGCACTCAAGTCAAGTTGCATATGCACCACTTTGAAGTATACATCTTCTCCCCCTTTTGTCAAAATCAAAAAGGGTATTTTGAAAATTTTAGCCATGTATAACTTCTTGAAACCCTCCCCCTATCAAAATGAATTTTTAGGAAAAATGATAGTTTTGAGATCATTGGGCAAAAGGTGCATTTACAACGAAACTTCCCCTAAAAATGAAAACTCCCCCTACAATGATGCAAGTTTAAAAACTTTATTTTTCAGGGATTTTTGGGGATTATTTTCTAAAATGCATGAATTTTAAGAAATTTTAATCATGCAAACCAAGGCTAAAACAAATAAAAGCACATATGGGATAAGGTTTTATTTTTGAAAAATAATTAAAACCAAACAAAATAATATCTTATCCCAATAAGTGATAAGAATTTACCTTGGCTTATTCCGCTCTTTCTTTGGCTTTTTATACGTTTCTTTCCTCTTCACATACTTCTTCCATTTGAGGAAATCCGTATACTTCTTTCTCATTTCCTTCTCTTCGTCTTCTTCATCATCCGACTCTTCTGTAGAGCTTGAGTCACTTGAATCATCACTTGATTCACTTGACTCTTCACTAGACGAGTATTTTGAAGCTTTGAAGGCGTTGGTAAGCTTGGGATTTTCACGCATTTCTTCCTCTTTGATCTTTCTCAACAAAAGCTCATGAGAATATAAGGAAGACCAAATGTGGGCGGTTTCGGCCTTATCACATTTGGGTAATAAATCCACTATACTACTATGCCATTCTTTAGGTAAAGAAAATAGAATTTTCGTATTAAGCTCGGAAGTAGTATACGTCTTACCCAACTTACTCAATTTGTTGACAATCTCATTGAACCTCTTGTTCATATCTTGGATTGTCTCACATGGTCCTTTCTTGAAGGATTCGTATTCGGCGTGTTAGAATAAGTGCCCTTCACTAGAGGGGGGGTGAATAGTGAGGCACGAGAATGTTTATAAATTTTCGCGGAATAAAAATCGCAGGGATAAAGTAAAGAGCGGAATAAAAAGGAGTAAAGGGAGCACACCAAGATTTACCCTGGTTCACCACAACTTGTGGCTAATCCAGCCTCCCGAGAGACTCTATCGAGCTACACTACTTCCGTTAAGCTTACGGGTACTTAACAAACCGTTACAACCTGAGAACTCGAGTCCCACGAGCCTCAACAACACTTGCTCGGAGATACCGCATTCCAAGACTTCAACCCGAAGGAAAATACCTTTCCTTCGTACAACCAAGGGAAACAAGCTTCCCTTAACGTGTATACAACACTAAGACACTCAAGAACAAGACTCTCTTTAAGAGTAGATGTTGAGTAAACTATATACGCTCAAGAACAACTCAAACTTCACAAATTGGCTCTAGAAAGCTATGGAAAATAATGTTGTTTGGATGCAATGATAATATGAATAAAGTGAAGTGAATTGATGAAAAAAGCAGACCCAAACACCCCTTTTTATAGTGCCAAAATAGGCTCCAACGGACCAATACATTAAAGGGGTGATTGGCTTGATTTATGGGATTGAATAAATTTGGGATCTGCAGGATATTGGCTTCCCATCGATGTTTGGAACTTACCCATCGCTGGTAAGCCAATTTTCCTTCAGTTTTGAAGCCAACGGTTACCTACCCATCGATGGGTAGATGCTTCCCATCGCTGGGTGGGAGGTTGACTTTCAAATAAGGAAAGAATCAGCCTTAAATGACTCGCAACGGTCATGCCTAACCATCGATGGTTAAGCCTTCCCATCGCTGGGTTCCCATCGATGGGTAAAGCTTCCCATCGCTGGGTAAGGGCATTCTGCCTTGTGGTAATGTTGCACCAAGGCTTTAACAGCGATGGGTAGAACTTCCCATCGCTGTTTGGCATGGTTCTGGAAATCAGTTTCGCTGAGGGACTGCTTACCCATCGATGGGAAGATCTTCCCATCGCTGGGTGGCATGATTCTGGAATCCCGGGATCACTTACCCATGCATGGGTAAAATCTACCATCGCTGGGTAGATGGCTAGCCCAGAACCATGGCCTAGCCGACCGGCGCAAAACCGACCGAAAAAAAACAAGGTTCTCCAAAAAAAAGACCAAGTGTTTAAAACACTTATTTGATGTATTTGGCTAAGAAATCAAGTGAGACACTTTAAAAATCACTTCATTTGATTAAAAACCACGGCTAGCCAAGTTTACGCCGTTTTGCGTGGTTTTTGTCAAACGACTAAAAAACGAGGGATGGTTTTCAAAGTGTTTTTGTTGGAGAACCGTTTAAACATGCCAAAGAGTGAAAGCAGATCATAAAATTCTGAAAACCACTTGGTTGGTTCGGATGCCAAAAACCAAACCCGACAACCGAAAGCCGAACGCTGGTTTCTGAAAGCCGAACACTGGATGGCTTGGTTTTTGGTTTGGGCGAACACCAAGTGTTTTTAATGACTTAAACAAGTTTAAAAACATTTTTATGATGTAAGAAATGCAATGAGAGGAATTTTAGCCAAGGTGTAAAGGTTGGGTCGGTCTTGATCACAATTATGACCGACTCAACAACACTAAGACTACGGTCTTCGTTCTTGGTCTTCTTTTGGGTCTTGTTCTCTTGCTTTCTTCTTATATTTATTTCTCGCCTTGTATATTCAATAACTTGTCTCGTTCACGGCGGTTTGGCATTATCAAAACCTGTCATAAAAACGAACACGGCTTTAGTACGAAAACACGATAAACCCGTGCTTCAACACGGCGTTCCCAAGGGCAATCATTGTTTGCTTTGTCGAGACATCCCCTTCGTGAGTGGCTTCTAATACATCCCATACTTCTTTGGCAGTTTTGCACGTACTCACTCTTGCAAATTCATCGGGACCGAGGGAGCAATGGAGGATGTTGATTGCCTTTGCATTCATTGATAACTTTCGTTCATCCTCCGGAGATAATCCTGCAAGATTACCAATACTCGGCACAAATGGCTTGTGAAGTACATTCAACCATAAATCAAAATCAATTGATTGAATGAAATATTCCATCCGCATTTTCTAATAAGAATAGTTTTGACCATTGAAAAACGGAGGGCGGTGGATGCTTTGGGAATCCATTTGGGCCATATTTCAATAAATTTGAATTTAAAAATTGGGAAAATAAAAATTTTGAGATTTTAAAAATTTAAATTTAAAAACGGACACAACAAGTGGATCTTTGTCGTAGATGCGGTTAAGCACATTCAACTACGAAACCGCTCTGATACCAATTGTTAATTGGTTTATGAGTTGTGCCCACGCCTTAGAGGGGGGGGTGAATAAGGCGTTTAAAATCTTTTCGGAGTTTGATAAAAACAGTGTTGGCAAATGCGGAAGCAATATATAAAACGCCGAAATAAAAGCGTAAAGTAAAATGCAGACCGAATTTATACTGGTTCGGGAACTCCCTACTCCAGTACCTCGAGGCTCCTCCTCAAGGATTTCCGAATCCACTAAGTCTCGGTCTCTTGAACTCCGTCAAAGCACCGTACTAGTTTGGCAAACAACCCTTGCCAATAGGATTCACTCCGAGATTTCACCGCGGCTATCTCGAACCGTTTACAATGAAGATTTAACGGCTATCTTCTACCGTTCCCCCAAGGATTTCAAAGGCTATCCTTGAACCTTTACCCAAAAATTTATACGGCTATCCTCGACCGATACAATATGAGAATTTAACGGCTATTCTCAACTGTATAAAGATGTGTTTGAAGAAACACAAACAAGAGTTCTACACAACTGTATAAAGATGTGTTTGAATATAAAAATGAAGAACAAAACTTAGCCGGTGTAGAAGGAAAGTATACTCTCTCAAAAATACAATTCAAACTTATGAATATGAGAGTATATAACTAGAAACACAAGCTCAAAGTGTGTGTATAAAAATCAGGAATTTAAGGCTCTTAAAATAGCCAAAATATTGAAAATAATTAATAAAAGGATGAACACACTTAGAATAAAAAGAGAGGATGTTTAGAGCTTTGTTTCTTGAAGAAATATGAAGCATTAGGCTTGTATTTATAGTGGAAGATGTTAATTAGCCGTTGGGAGGTGATTAGGGTTGATTTAAATTTAAATTGGCAATTTGCTACAGTGCTGATAACGGATATGGTAGGCCGGTGCCGTCCACACGGTATCATGGTACCGTGCTTACGGTAGGGGGGTACCGTGAGTGGCGGCACCTCGGTACCGTGTCCCACTAAAATTCCATTCGGCCCTGGCGGTACCTGGTTAGGACGGGTTGGTCCAACCGTCTCTGCCTACCGTCGGTACCCAGGTACCGTTACACGGTATGGGGTACCGTGTAGGCGGTATACCCTACCGTTTGGGGTACCGTGGCTCTGTTCTAGTTTTTCCAAAATTCCCTTAATCCTTCATGTTTGAGTTTAAAACCTTTTAGATGTTTGAAAATGTTTATGGGATGGTTTTAAACATATTTTGTGAGTGCTTTTGAGCTTGTGAATATATGTATATAAAATCATATCCTTACATCGGTTTCTACCTATATTCTACGCTAGTTTAGTGTTTCGACTTCATTCGTGAGTACCGAATCTTAATGGATTCTTGTTTTACCTGAAACACTTAAACAAACGTTAAGCTCTTATATTGTTTGTTAACATCAAAACATGAGGCTTAGCAAACCAAGGCTAACACTGACTCCTTGTCAGTGAAAGTCTTTCCAAGCATATCGAGGTCGTTGATAATGTTTGAAAATCTTTCAAACATGTCCTCCGTAAGCTCATTCTCTTTCATAGCAAATAACTCATATTCGTGGGTTAGTAAATCAATTTTTGATTCAAGAACTTGAGGCGTACCTTTTGTATGTGATCATGAGCTTGTTCCACATTTGGTTGGCGGTTTGGCAACGAGATATCTTTTGATAATCATTGGCGTTGACAGCACAATACAAGAAGTTTATGGCGGTGGCATTCAATTGAGCCTTCTTAAGTCGGCTTCATCATATTCATCCTCGTCCTTCGGGATGAGTGTATCGCCTATTTTCTTCATCGGCAAGCTATCTCCATTCTTGATAGCAAGCCAAATTTTGAAGTCGTTTGATTGAATAAAAATCTGTAGGACCTCAGGCGCTACCAACTCTTCTAAAACCAATTGGTGTTAGAAGAGGCGCATACCCTAGCCTTATAGTGCATTCAACACACAAGCGCCCACGACATTCGATTGTGACTTGGCCCACATAGCCTCCGCCACGGGACAATTGCTGCACACATGGCCAACAAAATCCTCATCCGCTCCTTCCAATATGAGTAATTTGTTCCATAAAAAATGGCGGCCTTACGGTGGATTGCCCTTTCCAATCCCTGTGTTCAACATTCTCAAAAAAAATTTGATCGTTTTCTCAAACGTCACAAGAAGCGTTAGAGATACCCGCTCCGATACCAATTGTTAGACAAGACGTGCAACTTTAGAGGGGGGTGAATAGAGTTGTTGAGAATGATTACCGATTTTCGCAGGATTGATAATATAAACGTAAGTGCAGCGGAAATAAAAGAGAAAAGGCAAAGAACACACTAATGTATACCGGTTCACCACCTCGTGGCTAGTCCAGTTCCCCGAGAGACTCTCTCAAAGCTACCACTACTTCCGTTAAGCTTACGGGTGCTTAACAAACCATTTACAACTCGAGAACTTGAATCCCACAAGCCTTGACACAACCGCTCGTAGATATGCCCTCTACAAGACTTCACAACTAAGACTTAAGTCACATAAGTCTTGAATAACAAGAAGAACAATCTTCTTCAACCTCTCAACAATACCTCTCAAAAGAGTAGGAATGAGAAAATTTTTAGCTCTAATGGATGATAAGAAACCTCTCTTAAAAAACAAATAGTTTTCTCTCAAAATGATATAAATTTGAGGAAATATTGATGGAGGATTAACAACTCAAGAATGGGGAGTATTGGAGTGTTTCTTGTTATGAAAAATGACCAAGGAAGTGTGTTTAAATAGGAGCTGAAGAAATATATCCGTTGGTCCAAGAAAAGAAGCTGTGCTGAAAAGATGTAGCATAAAAATCGATTAATGCAGTGTCCATAATCGATTAATGCATCACAAAAAATCGATTAAAGCAGCTGAAGAAAATCGATTATCCTTGCACGGAAATCCATAATCGATTAATACCAAAGGTGTTAATCGATTAGTTCATTCTGGACGAGATAATAGATTAATTCCAAAGGTATTAATTGATTATTGCAACAATAATGCTCAGACATGAAGAGCACAAGCATGTGTGCGAGGTGAAGGGCAATTTGGCTTATAGGATTTGTTTGAGACATTGAGGACAGAGGAAGGAGGCTCCCAAATCAAATAAAATAATTCAAATTCAAATTTGAATTATGAGAATGAATATTTGCTTAAGAAATAGAGTCCCAAAAATATTTTGTGTGTCAAACGATGTATACGAAAAATATTTGAATAAAATATTTTTGCTTACCAACTGACTCCAAAAATAAGTACTCCCTCCGTCCGGAAAAAATCTTCCCGTTTCTCCTTTTTCATACACTAACTACCAAAAATACCCCCACTTAACATTTTCACATTTTCTCTCCCCTCTCCCCTCTCCCCTTTCTCTCTCCTCCCATAAATCCTCACCACACACTCCTCTTAAGTCTTATTTTTCTCTCCTTCCCTTTTTCTGCCATCCGTTCCTCACTTCTTCCTCCTCTTTTTTCTTCTTCTTTTTTCGTCTCCTTCCCCTCCCTCCCCCCATTCTTCTCCAGATCTCTGCCTCTCTCTTTTTATTTTTCTTCTTCTTCTTCTTTTTTCTTCTTCTTCTCTTCCAGAAATTCTTCTATTCCCTCTCTTCCAGATCTACGATAGATCTGTACTAGATCTTCTTCTCATCTTCTTCCCTTCTTTTTTCTCTTCCCCTTTTCTATTTCTCCTGGAGGAGAGATGGTGGCGGGATGGCGGCTAGGGGAGGGGCGATTGTGGTGGGGGCTGGGTCAATTGTGGTAGAGGCAACGGCGACGGCGGTTGGGGCTGGGTCAATTTTGGCGGAGCTGACGGTGACGATGGAGCCGGGGTTGATGGCGGTGGTGGGTGCCAGCCCTGGCACAGATCAGGGGAGGGGAGGGGAGTGGAGGGCAGGGTTGGGGTTGTAAAACAGGAAAGAGGGCAGGGCAGCCCTGTGTCTTCTTCGTCTCCACTCCACTATATAAACCTCTCTAAACTTCACCATTTTTAACCATTCTTCTTCCAAGAGATAGCTAAGAGTGTAGAGAGTGGAGTAGTGCTGTCAAGAGAGCTTCTCGTCGCCAAAGATAAGCACAATCCTCGCCGGAAGTTTCGCCGGAAAAACTTCGAAACCTCCATTACGCTTCGAGGTAAGCCCGTAGATATATCTAGTGACTAGAGTGTTCGTATAGATCGTTTCTACGTTCATAAACGGTCGTTTGGTTGAGTTTTGTGTTTGACATGCTTGAAGAACCAAGAATCATAAAACATTAAATTGATGTTAAAACTATGAATTAATGATGCCAAAATGATCTATGAACCTTGGAGAACATCTCTATATAGTTTCGTTGAAGTTCAATAACTAAAAACGGTATTTTTGAAATTGGACCCGAACGAAAAAAGAAGATGAACAGTAACCAAAAACCAGGCTGTCTAGATCGATCCAAATGGGTGGATCGATCACCTGGGCATAATTCCTCTACATATGGATCGATCCAGAGGGATGGATCGATCCCCCGAATTTCTGATCCGAAAATTTGCCTGAAAATGTTATTTTTTAGCCCTAAAATCCTATTTTTGATACCAATTGATTATGATCATTATAAAAATGATTTTTCACATTAAAAGTAATATTTTTTAACAAATATAATGTTATGTGATGCATGACGGTAAGTTAAGGTGTTAACACCCGAAGCTAGACCGCTAATTGTTATTGAATATTATGTTGATTAATGATTATGGTAATGATTATTGATTGATGATTATGATGAATAAATCTTAATAAATATTCTGATTAAAAATGATAATTGTGAATGATTAAATCATAATGAATATTGATAAGTCCGTTTCGTTCTTATCATTTACATCATATTCTAAACGTTATTGCACGTAAATAATATTTAATCATCTCATAAAATGTGATTTTAATGGATAAAACTCTCATTTTCGTTCTAAGAGTCATAAAATGGGATTCCACATGAAATCATCATAAATCATTCATTTTTGTTCAAGTATTTGAGAAAAAGGGAATAAATCATCAAGGGATCAAGATTCGGACTTGAACGAGCTTCCGGGAGGTCAAAAACAGTGTTCGGGGCCAAAACGGAGCGAAATTGGGCCAAAATCACGAAACAGCCGCGAAGCCCAACGGACCAAGGCCTCCAGGCGTCCAACTTGGACGCTTGGCCAAGTTGGACGCTTGAAGTTGGACGCCTGGGCTAGTTTGCAATCCAAGAAAGACACGTGGCAAAATCTGGTTGGCCGGAGCAGCTCAAGCGTCCCGATCTGGATGCTTGGACTTGGACGCTTTGACTTGGACGCCTTGGCTTCGTTCCTATAAATATAGCGCGATTCTCCCCATACACACATCACTTTCATCCCCTCTCTCGGGATTTGAGCTTAATATTCCATTTCTAAATATTAGTTTAGCATTTTAGTAGTTTTAGAATAATTTCTGGAGGAATTCTACTCCCGGTCTATTCTGTTCCGCCTTTACGGAAGTTGTAAGTTTACTCTATTTAATAAAATGCTATTTTAATTAATGTTTGCATAGTATGAGTTAGGGTCCGGATCTCTGGGTCCGGACTAATTTGGTTGTTTATTTTTGATGTTAAATTAATGTTGGAATGGTTAATCTGTTGTTCTTGCCTTATCTGGTTAATTACTCTCGAAAGATTTAATTGGCCATTTATTGAGAAAATATTGTATGCCAAAAGGCTATGATATTCAACTGTCAACGGATTAAGTACAAATCTAGAAATGGATGAGTAGTAATAGAAATATTATTATTCCAATTGTTAATTTAATATGATAAAATAAATTCAAATGACGTCCAGACCCTAGGTCCAGATCTATACTTATACTATGTAAACTTAATTTATTTATTATTTTTACTCTGCCTTTTTTATAGTCGTTCCGAGAAGACTTTCATAAACCAATCCTAATCTTCGCCTAATTAGAGTAATTAAACTAATTCCCTTCGTCCACTCCTCGAGAGATACGACACTCGGAGAGAAAACTGACCCTTTGTTGGGAAGGTTTACTACCCGAAAAACTACAATTGTCAAATGGCGCCGTTGCCGGGAAGGTTTAAATCATAATGAATATATTGATGAATGTGAAAATAATATATTGTTAAGAGTATCTAGAAGACCTCTAAGATATACCCATATTAATGTCGATTTGAAAGGTATCTAGAAGACCTCTAAGATATACCTATTTAAGTTAGGCCTTGCGGGTATGAACCCCGGTGGTTAGGGTTAAAACATACATACGGGATCCAAGAACCAAACTTGAGTACCTACTCGTTTGGGGGTACCACCCACCCAACAGTGAACACTACGCTGTCGGTTTTTGGTTGGCCTTAAGTGAAGGTAAGTTTAAGATTTTCAAAACCCTTTTATCTTAAACTAGGCCTAGCTTAAGGATTATTTAGGAGTACTTTATACTGGGATATAGTTTAATTATTTAAACTAGATTTCATTCAAGGGTTGACAAAAATTAAAGTGATTGGCCTTAGACTAAGAATAGTATAAGGATACCGTTGAATAATATATATAAATAAATATTGAATTGAATATTGTGGTTATTATGAATGACGGATAAAATGTGAAAATAAAATGATGAATGATGAATGTTGAATATTGACTTACGATTTTTTTAGTACCTGAACTGAACATTATGTGCATGATATCAAATGATTTGATTATGAATTTAGATTCAGTTTATATGGATGTTCGACGCATTAGATATGCTTACTCAGCTTAAACGCTGGGCGTGTAGTATGTTTTATTTGCTACACGCAGGTAAACAAAAAGAATGAAGAAAAGATTTCCTGGAAGCAGATGGGACGAGATGGTCGGACGGATGTGTGTTTTGGATTTAAATTACTGTTTGAAAAGACATAAATTAATTATGTTTGTATTATGTTTATTTAAGCTTCCGCAAAATTAAATTACTCCGTTACTATTTTGAATTAATTATTATGAAATAAAGTTTTAATTGTTTGAAATATTTTGAATGTTTACGAATACCAAGTTTATACTTTAGTCCGAATGGGGCTGCAGACCTGGACGGATTAGGGTGTTACAGGCACTTCAAGTCTTCGTGTTTGTCGTTGTAGCACTTTGATCTTGACTTGAATAAATTGTGTTTGTCAATTATCAAAACCTGTGAGTCAACACTTAACAACACAGAAGGGGTTGAACTCATGCATTCCAACACCTTTTTCCTGGGTTACAGTTAAAACAAACTGATGAAAGGGATCTTCATATCTCAGACCAAGTATGCGCAGAACATGTTTAAAAAATTTGAGATGAGTGACAGTAAGAGTGCTAGAACACCATGTCCAACACACGAGATAATCAGCAGGGATGACAATGGAAAAGAGATGGAGGTATCATAGGGAGTCTACTATATCTAACACCAAGTAGACAAGATCTGTGTTATAGTGTTGGAGTGTGTGCTAGATATCAGGCCAATCCCAAAAAGTCTCATCTTAAAGCCATCAAAAGAATACTAAAATATGTCAAAGGCACTCAAAACTTCGGATTGTGGTATATAAAAGGGGGTATGGCAGAACTTATGGCCTATAGCAATGCAGACTAGGCAGGCAACATAGATGACAGAAAAAGCACCTCAGGTGGCTGTTTCTTTCTAGGAGGAAACCTTGTAGCATGCCTAAGCAAGAAACAGAACTCTGTGTCACTTTCCACGACAGAAGCAGATTACATAGCGGTAGGTAGTTGCTGTGCACAACTATTATGGATGAAGACCATACTCAATGACTACGGAGTAGACCATGGTACCATTCCCCTATACTGTGACAATACAAGTGCCATTAGCATATCCAAAAATCCGGTATTGCACTCACGGACTAAATACATTGACATCAAACATCACTTTATAAGTGAACTTGTTGAGAAAAAAATTGTGAGTTTGGAACATGTGTCAACTGAAGAGCAACTCGCTGATATATTTACAAAGGTACTTGATGGTGACAGATTTGAAACACTTAGATCAAAATTGGGTATGTGTGCTCCCTACTAATGACGTCACATGCATGGGGAGAGGAGTTCATTAATCACAGGAGGGTCAATAGAATAGAGGACACGTGGAGCTGTTAAAGGACAAAAACACGCATGCAGCATGCCTATCCGTATACAGCTCTGTGTCAACAAAAACGAAGAGACCAGAAATTAAATTTCAAAAATCACACAAAACCCAAGAGCCACTCCTTCTTCGTCATTGTCACCATTGTCACGAACCCTAGTTCAGAAGTCACAGAAATTTCACAATCTCACACAAAAGAACACTCAGAAACGGTGCGCACCAAGATCGCCGTTCCTCATAAATGGAAGAACACACATGCAACAAAGAAAAGAGCATCCTTTCTTCAACAGTTTGCTCAAGCTAGGGCAAAACTGAGGGCCACAATCTCTCAAGATGATAAGGGTTCACCTTCCCTGAACCAAAATCCAGAAGTTGAAGCTGACATAGAGCACAAAGAAGTTCAAGGGGTACCAAAAGATGGAGGGCCTGTCGGCGAAGAGCAAGATGAAGCATAACTCTCCACAGATCTTCCCACCATCATGTATCTAGAATACAAGACATTAGAGTCATTCAGGAGTCACACAAGCCCAACCAAGTCACCGCCCCAGATTGTAGAAACGGATGAAGAATTCCAAAACTTGCTGGATGAAGAACCACTGGTAGCAGTCTCTAAAGTGCCATTCAAGAAGATTGACAATCAAGACCGTACCACCCACAGCTCCAAGAAGAAGGCAAAACAATCGGGGCAAAATACTGTTCGTTGATCAAAACGGAAAACAAGATCTGAAGCAACCATGTGCGAAGAATCTCCTCCATCCACCAAGAAGACCAAAATCAGTTCTACGAATTCACCCACCACCACGAAGCCCAAGAAGGATAAAGATCTGAATCACCACTCAGGGAAGTCTTCCAACTTTATTTTCATCTCCTATGTTGCTCAATCTTACTTGCCTATTATCATGAAAAAGAACATTTTTCCCTAACGTAACATTTACTTGGAAGATTTTGCTTTGAGAACCACACTCATACCTCTGCTAGATGCTAGGAACTTGCTGAAATCTGTCACTCTTCCTGGTTCCTATGTAAAACAAGTCATTCATGAGTGTTATTGCAATTTGAGTGAAGATTTGATGAACCCCGCTACTGCATCATTTTAAAAAGTGTTTGTCAGAGGAAAACTATACACCTTTTCACCCACAGCTGTTAATAAATTTCTGGGGTTGGATGATGATCAGGATGAGTTGGTTAGTGAAGTCACTATGTGGAAGGAACTCACCCACAAAGCTAGAAAAATCCAACACCCCTCCAACAAAGTTCCCTCCTCTATCTTGACAAGCTCTTACTCCATCCTGCTCAGAGTTGCTGCATGCCACTGGATAGCCACCTCCCACACCAACACAGTGACAAAAGCCATGGGCATGCTTTCGTACAAGATCAAAAATAATGTCCCTGTCAACCTTGGAAAGTTGATAGTTGCTCGAATTTCTGAGTTTGGGAAGCGCAACTATAAGCAAAATGATAATGGTCTGCGCTTTTCTGTGCTAATCTTTCAGATGCTTGTCTCACAGGGTTTTAACAAAAAGGATGTTGAAAAAGAGGAGCCTATGGAACCACTGCTGCAGATTGACAACAAGCATTTTGATGGGAAGCACTTCAATAATATGGAGACAGTTGCTCATCAGGCCACTCATGGTCTGCAAGGAGTACTAAAGTTTCTGGAACACAAGCTGCAGCAAAACAAGGGAGCACTCCTACTGGTGGACCAACAGAGGATAACCCTTGAGGAAGAGCACTGGAGTCTCATATGGCTGCAAGAACATGTTGCTCTTAGTGCTCAAGCAGAAGGAGCATCATCTCAGGGGGAGAGTACAGAGGAGGAGGAAGACAATGCTACAGACTGCTCAGCTTGATTCTGTTCTGCACAAGGATATTAAAACTCTTTCATCAAACATTTCGTAGTGCTTAAGGGTTGTTCTGCCCTCTTTCTGATACATTTTCAACTCTGGTTTGCTCTATGGTGACATTACGCTTTTGCATTTCTATCTAGATGCTAAATTTTGTTTATCACTGCTCTTGTTGTGCTGCACTACTTTATACTGATGATTCACTACTGGCTCCAACACATTATGTGTGATGACTTGGTGAAGGTACAACCTGCAGGGTTATTCCTGAATATAGCAAGTCAAAGTCATTGTAACCCTCTTGCTTTAGGGTGAACTTTACTCTTCTCTGTTCCCTCCTTATTTAATAACACATCTTTGGCACCTTTTGTTCAAAAAAGGGGGAGAAGGAGTTCACACCGGCCACCGGCCGGAGAGTAGAGTAGTTTTTTTTTGCCAAAAGGATTGCCAAAGGGGGGGATTGTTGGGTTCTTTGAGGTTTATTGATTTTGGGGTTTGTTGATTAAATTGTGTGAGGTGTTGGAATTATCCTTTATGACAAAATCATTTTAGAAGTGTAGGAGGAGTTAACTTTTATGAGTTATAGTGTCCTGTCAAGTCATCACAATTGCAACAGTTATTTCGAGTAGGAGTCTACTTAGAGGCAATTGAGGAATGAATAATCCTAAGTGAATCCGAAGTCTACTTGGTGAGGCGTGAGCTGCATAGAATGCTACAAGCCGCAGAGATGTTGTTTGCTGAAGAGTTCAAGACGGATCGTGACTAGGGTACTCATGAGTTTGTATATATATACATGTTCATACGTCAAGAACTGGGGGCGACAGAGCATAATATTCCAGCGAGAGATTGAGAGAGGCTGAACCCTAGCGACAAAGAGAGACCAGAAGGGAACCATGCTGGGATCCTTCTGATATACGGTGTTGTTCTAAGCACAAGGAGCTCACGGTTATTTCATAGATCATACTGTGGGTGTATTCATGTTGATTTCGTTGAAATCTGTATCCAGCTGGTGAACTAAGAAGGGCTGGAGGAAGGGATGATAGCACGTCCAATAACAGAAGTTATCAAGGTTGGTGTAATAAGCCATTGGGTGTAACACTAACAGAGTTAAGTGTTTAAATCATCTGTAGTAGATTAGTTCAATTCACTAGTTGGTACCGATAGTGGTTGAATGTGTAATCTTTACAGTGATTTAGTGGAAGGACTATTACACGGACGTGGGCCCCGCAGAGTAGGAGAGTTGCTCTGAACTGCGTAAACAATTTTTGTGTTTGATTTATTGTTTTTATCTTCCTTGTTTGTGTGGTTGATCGTGACAGAGAAAGTACTCCAACACTTTGCGTGTCTCATTGTGTTAAGAGTGTCATATAGTTTAATCAAATTGTTTGTAGAGAGCTTACTATCTGTTGTTGTGAGTCTCTACAACAATTTCATAAATAAAATTCAGTTTCATTAACAAAAATAATATATACGTGCAAATAATTAATGATGTGCACTAGATGTAGGAGATGTGAATGTTTCTACGGTATTTGACGTCACAAAAGTTGTTTTCGATGGAGATGTGAATGAGGTGCTGGAATTCAAGGAAAAGTTAGTCAACGCAAATGAATGAAAAATGCTCAGATCGTCTAGCAATTCAACTAGATATAATGACATCAAAATTATGAAACAAGACGATTGACAAATTTTTTTTATATTGTTAGGCTTCCGCCAAAGGAAGCATATGACACAACTTTTACAACCACAATTTGGAGTGGAGGAGAAGATATTTATAGTGGTGGTTTGACGATCACAACTATCAAGTCCTTGTTTGATGAAAAATTGGTAAAGTACTACTCCCTCCGTCCTAAAACTTTCTTCCCAGAGCATTATTCCAACTTCACGGGAATTTATATTTATTTGTGTTTTTTCATGGCCTATATGATATAATAAAATATTCTTGTCACCACTTGTTTTGTTGAACTTTTGATGTAGTTTTTAAATATGTATGTTTTATTTTTTATTTCTATACCAATATTTAAATAAAATAGATTGAAAAAATTTGGGATTTTTCTTCGTTTTGCGCAACGGGAAGAAAGTTTTAGGACAGAGGGAGTATTATTCTTTATCAAATTTGGTTACGTCATTGATAACTGTCCAATACTCTAATATTCCCTATATTCAACAGAAAAGGGCGTACTGGGTTATGGGTGAGATAGATTCTCTTGGTCCAATGCGTGCCTAGTCATATTTAGGATGCACGGATTGTAACAAGAAAGTTTATCCCGAAGGTGCAAGATTTAAGTGTGATGGTTGTAACAAGACAATTTCACATGGCGTGTACATGTACATTGAATTCCAAACTTATTTCATACATGTAACAACTATCATTCTTTTCCCGTATATGTTCTCGAGAAAAAAAATTCATAAACGTAGGTACAAGGTCATTGTTCGTGTGGTTGATGAGAGTGGTGGTGGCCATGCTACTTCTGTCATGTTTGACAAAGAATGCACAAAAGTGTTGGTTATCAGTGCATTCTTGCTGAGGGAGCCGATGAATGAGGTAAAAATTACTAAATAATCAACATACATTTAATGTAACATATGAAATTATTCCTGTATAATTACTAATGTAAGGATTAAAATTTTGTGCTTTTTTTGCAGAGGAATTTGGACCCTGATACTTTGCCACAAGAGCTGGATGGAATGGTTTGTGAGAAGGCCTTATTCAAGGATTATGTTAGAAAGCAAACATACTCCCCGACAAAGAAGAGAACCCATATTTTCAGCGTGGGGCGGTTGGTGACGGACCCAAAAGTGTTGGCCAAGTACAAGGAAGTTGTGGAAAGAACTACACTTGATGATCTTTGGGACCAGGTAGAAGACTTGAGCCAAACTGTGGGGAAGGTACTCAACCTACATCTATGTTAATTATGATAGAACGAAAGAATACCTACTAATGCCTACACTATTTTCTACGTCAATTGCAGATTGGTTCAAATGATGTGTTTGAGAGTCAAAACAGTGGCACCAATTCGGTTAAAGAGATATTGATTGAACCCAATAATCCGATCAAAAGGAGATTGTTTGATGAATCTTCAACCTCCTAGCTAGAAAAAAAAGTTCAAGTCAATCAAGGTGTAAAAATAAGATGCAGTGTTAAAACATATGCTCTGTTACCCAACAGTTAAATATCTGCACTTTTGAAGATTGATGCTGTTGCTCTTGCCTTGCTATCTTTTGTTTCATGTAGTACTTTTCTAATATTTCTATAACATTGTAACAAAACTTAAACCACACGTGGTGCGTGTAGCTAATGTTCTATCTTTTGTTTATATGGAACTCAGGCCATTACTATATTTTGAAGGTCCAAAGCCTATATTGCCTGCTTAATCCTAAATGGCATATGTACTACGGTTCTTATCCTATAATCCTATAATTCTGCCTTACTGCAAAGTAGTAGTAATTCACACACAAGTTTGTCACAGTTTTTTGGAGAATTAAAAGCCTCGGGCATTTCACACTTTGAAAAAAACTTTGTCACAGTTTTTTGGACAAAGAATCTTTGAAAATTCATTTCCTTTAACTTCAAACATAATGATTTGCTTCATTTTTTGTTTCCTTTAAAGTTGAAAAAAATGGTCAACAATACATATCTACTTCTACCAACACATAGCAAAGAATGGTGTACCTAAATGATTTGTTTCATAGACATTAATTTTAACATTTAACTATAGTTTTTAGGAATAAGAGTATCCAACAATTACTCTAACCTTAAGTAGTTTAAAAATTAATACATACTGCGGATTATTAAAAGTTATCCAAAATAGTGGAAATAATCAAAATTGCTATTTTAAAAATATTCCCCCTCAACGGAAGTATAACTTTCATTTTAGGAGGGTGATAGGTAACCTATATACTGATGTAATAAGTATTTTTAATTAATTTTAAAATGACCAGTATCTTTAAAATCTATTGATATTAATATTGCACTCCATAAATACATTGAGCCACATTAAATTTTAAAGTATTTCATCGGGTGTTGCAAAAGATGCATATTATGACTTCCTTGGCACTAAAAGTATCGTGCATTTAATGCACTAGACATTTAATCAATTTTAAAAGAAGGTGCGGGGTATTGATATGATTTAAATAAAGATGTGAACCATATTTAATGTAATGATAATTTACATGGCTCAAGAAAATCAAAAGTTAAATCATTTTACCATGCATTTAATGCACTGAAGAGATGATTGAATTAGAGATGTAAACCATATTTAATGCTGGCACAACTATGAATTTAAAAGAGAGGGGGTTGATCCTTTGGTGCCACTTTAAAAGTGAGTCTTTAAAACACTTTGCATGTGGCCCAATGAGAAATAGACATGTGGTGATAGCTTCCACATCATTTAAACACTCAAACCATTCTTATTTATTCCAATTGGCCCAAATCCTCAATTAAATTATTTTGCTTCCCTTCCACCGTTTCCATCACACGGTTTCATCATCTCCGTTTTTTTTTTGGGACGGTCTCAGTCTCCAGCAAATAAGACACAGCCGCAGCCTTCCGTTTTCTTCTTTCCATGTTTTTCTGTTTTTTGTTTTGAACGTAATTTTCTTTTTAGATTTGTGTTGCTATTTGTCATTTATTTCTTTCATTATTTATCATTCTTAATAAATGATCACATGTTCCCAAATAAACTACCATTTATGATTTACAACATTTGATCATGATTATTTTTAATTTTATTTATTTGCTATGCAGTATAATTTTATTAAAAAAATTAAAATTTTAATAATTATATAGAAATTCTATGTAATAAAATGTGAAATTTTCATTGCTAACATTTAAATAACATTTTTGACGTTACATTTGATTAATGTGCCCATTTTATTTAATGCTACCTCTATCACATAATTTTATTTTTAATGTGACAACTTAATACAATTTTTAAATAATCCTAAATTTTCACTCTTTTCAAAAACTAATCATATTTTTCACCGTCACGATAAAAATTCCATCTTTCTGCGTGTGTGTAAGCTTTGGACCGTCGTTAAAGCTAATAATCACTGAACGGAACTTTTGAAAAATACTCAATTTTTGAAAATAAATGAAAGGTGATATTATTTTAGGAAAATTCACTTTTTCATTTATTAAGTTTAAATTTTACATTTATGTTTTTAAAAATATAACTGTATACTCGTATTTGAGATTTGTCTCAATTTTTCTAAAAAATATAACGATTTATAGATATTTATTCTGTTTTGAGAGCAACATCATAGTGCATTATAGAAAATTAATTTCGAGTATTGCTAGAAAAAAATATTGCAATACAAAAAAGTTAGAGTGAGTTTTGTAGTGCCTATTTAAAGAATTTCCGCTCTAGAGAACATTTGTAATTTACCAAAAACTAATTAGATATGGTGTAAATAAATTAGTTCTCTTTTGTAGAATAATTTATTTTGCAATTTCATAAATTTTTATTGTAAAATTTATAAACAAACTAAAATGACTTTAAACAAACATAACATTTTTTATGGCCTAACTTATAAACAAACTCAAGCAACTTTGATATAGCTCGAGGCTAACTCAATATAAAAGGCATCACAATTTACGAAAGAGAAGAAGAGAACATTAAAAATGGAAGAAAGCACATTAAACCGAATGATATATTGTTGTTGCATAAAAAAGTATTATAGACCTGCCTGCCAAAAGTGAAGCAAAATAATTTAATTGAAAATGAGGGCCAATTAGAATAAAAAAGAATAATTTGAGTTGGTAAATGATGTGGAAGTTATCTCCACATGCTTATTTCTCATTGGGCCACATGTGAAGTGTTTTAAAACACTCACTTGTGGCACCAAAGGATCCGCCTAGGGGCCTCCAATTTTATTTAGTTGTCTATTAATACATTTCGAGGCTAAAAAATTTATATTGTCTTGGAGAATATAAAATTAATTTTTAAAAATTTAATCATTTTGTAACTAATACAACAATTTGAGTCTTTTTAAAAATTGAAATTTAATTATATTATATTATAATTTATATTTTTAAATAAATTATAAATTTTTTAGCCTCAAAATGTGCTTGGGAAGCTAAAACATATTGGGAAGGCACATTTAATGCTCGAACGACGGGCCAATGCTGCCAATACTATTAATTGCATTGAGAATTTATAAAATGTAATGATAATTTACATGGCTCAAGAAAAGCAAAAGTTAAATAACCACTATCTTTAAAAATCTATTGATACTGATCTCGCACTCCATAAATACATTGAGCGACGTAAAATTTTAAACTATTTCGTTAGGTGTTGCAAAAGATGCATATTATGACAATCTTTGGCATTAAAAGTGTCGTGCATAAGGTGCATTTAATGCACTGGACATTTAATCAATTTTAAAGAAGGTGTGGGTATTGATATGATTTAAATAAAGATGTGAACCACATTTAATGTGGATGGGAAGCTAAAAAATATTAGGAAGACACATTTAATGCATTGAAAAGACAAGCTTCTTTAATGCACTAAAGAGATGCGAATCATAGTTAATGATGGCACAACTATTAATTTAAAAGAGAAGCCATTTTTATTTAGCCGTGTATTAATACTTTTTTAGACTAAAAAATTTATATTTTATTTAAAAATATAAAATTAATTTTTAAAAATTTATATTTAAAAAAACAATTTAAGCCTTCTAATTTATATTTAAAAAAATATTTTTTATCAAATATTAAAACAGATTTATCATTTTGTAACTAATAGAACAATTTACGTCTTTTTAAAAATTGACTTAGAGATTTTTTAAACATACTAAGTTATTGAAATGATTGAATTAGAAAAAAAAAATTCCAAGACGTAATCAAAAAAATATTTTTTATTAAATATTAAAACAGATTAATCATTTTGTAACTAATAGAACAATTTAAGTCTTTTTAAAATCGACTTAGAGATTTTTTTAAACATACCAAGTTATTGAAATTATTGAATTAGAAAATTTATCCAAGTCAATTTTTGAAAGTAAGAATTAAAATTAGGATCTAGAAAACCAATCGTCAATTTTTTCAACTAAATATCCAAGTCATGTATGTTTCATATTTATATTTAGAAAAAATCATTTTTTATTAAATATTCAAAATTTATTTTATATAAGATATCTATTTTAGTATTTTATAAAAAATGATTTTTTTAATAAGAACCATAAGTTTATAGGACCATGATGGGTATATCCTTATACCCGACCCGGATAACCGAAAGGGACAGGTCAAAATATGACTGGTCACTTTTATCAATCACCAAATGAAGTTAACGCTTCGATTGGGACGGGTCAAAAGTTGACCGGTCACTTCCACTAAAAAAGTGACCGGTCACATTTTGGGCGTTAGCCAATTCGTCACTTCATGTTACGAAGGATAGTCCAGAGAACCAAAGAGACGGGTCGAACTCAAGAAATGACCGGACAACCTTGGAGGAAAGATGACCGGTAAGGTTGCGTCACTTGGAAATGGCAATCAACGTCAAAGGCCAGGGGACCACCCCGCCGTTCGGCCTTCACGAGGCAAATAGTGAAAGGAACATTTGTCACTTTGCAGGGCTGATTGGATTGAGAATATCCATTTATAATCTTTGATTGAACAGTACATGTCTTGGCTTGTAGTTGCTAAATTCATTGATTGGATAGTAGATTGATTATGTACAGTGACCTTCCCACGAGCTTCCTATTTTGTCCATGGATGAACAGGGGAAGGTCACAAATCCTCCTCTATAAATATGATGATATTGGATAGAGGAGGGGATCCAATTTTTCTCTCACTAAAGTTCACTCTTGAGATAGAGTAAGAAATATAGTTCGGACTGAGGAGATTTGCCCGGTCTAGGTCATACTTCGTGTTCTTGCTGTGTGTTTTATATTACGGGTCGAGTGTGTCCAGGTCAAACCCGGTTAACCCACCCCGCTATATTTACACCATCATTTTTGGCGCCCACCGTGGGGCCGATTTTTAAAGTTTTCTCGACCAGGTCAAAACTTTACCCCCACTAAATATCCACAATCATGTCTTCGAGCAACTACAACGCTGTGTCGAGCCAGGCCGCGAGTGAAAGCAATCCTGCCATCCCATTGATGATGTCGAGCATGGGGACGACTTTTTCCCCGATCACCACTATACGATCGATTGGCATGATCCCAATCATGTCAACCCCTACTCATACGCCGACGAAAACAATGTTCCCAGGCTCGATAACAACGCCTGGTGGAGCATTCTCGACATACCCGTTAGCTTGGGCTCAGTTTGTTGCTGACCCGGAAAATGCTCAGGCTCTACAGGGCTATCAACAGGTGATGGCCATGATGCAACAGGCAGGGGGCTTCATGCCATTTTCCTATCCTGGTATGACACCGCCAATCATGCCACCTCCGGTGTCGACCCCGTCGACATTTGTCCCTAGGATGGTCCCTATACGCCCAGTGAATCTGACGGGGACCATGAATGAAGCAGCGCCCTCAAATGTCCATGAAATCGATGAGGCGGAGCAGGAGGCGGCCCGCAGGAGGAAGGGTAAGGCTATAGCCAAACCCAGCAAGACTCGAGATTCAGCGTTCAAACGCCTAGGGGACAAAGAGGATGGACCCCGCAAGTCTGCCAAGCTACGTCTTGGTCCTGAGATGGGCCGGACTAGCGCAATGGAAAGACTTGGCGGGAGTCGTCACGCCCAATCTCGTCGTTCTAGGGAATCTGAGGCGATTCACCAAGACGAGGAGGAAGTAGAAAGCCAGCCCAGGGCGTCGGCATATACCAGGCTCTCATACGATGAGGATGACCTGGACAAGATAGGGAGCGTAGCAAGGAAATTACGTGCCCTGGAGGAAAAGGTGGAAGAGAAGGCGGGAGCGAAAAAGCACACCTTGGCTAAATCTCCCTTTTCGGCCAGGGTACATGCGCAGAGGTTGAGGCGGAAGATTAAGCTGGACGTGGAGAAATTCACAGGAAAGGAGGATCCAAACGTCTACCTTGACACCTTCCACAATGCAGCACAGATGGCTGGGTGCACTGATGCTGAGGAATGCCTACTCTTCTTCTCATCCTTTGAGAAACTTGCCGAAGTTTTCCGCAAGAAGTACCAGGACAATTGCATCAAGAGGAAGAAGTTCACCTACCTTAACACGGTAGGGCAGAAGGAGAAGGAGTCCTTGACTCAATTCTTGACCCGCTGGAGGGACGAGGTCGACAAGGTAGAAGAGATGGACGACAAGACGGCCATGTCTTTGCTGATGAATGCCTTCCGGTCGGGTGACCTCTACACCGAATTCTGTAGGAGGCCACCCTCCTCTTACCAAGAAGCCTACAATACGGCATGGGAGTATGCCGAGGCAGAGGTCTTGAATAAGAGCAAGCGGGAATTGGAGGAAGGATATACGAAGGTGAAAACCGACAAGCCGAAGAAAGACGACCAGACGGGAGGGTCCAAACTAAAGGCCACGTATGACGGGTCTGTCCATCAAATAAGGGATGATAAGAAGGGAGAGCAGTCCAAGAGGCCATGGACGGAGAAGTGGTGTACCTACCACCAATCTGACTCCCACAATACGGCGGATTGCCGAAATGTCAAGGCTGTGCTCAAGGAGATGGCCTTGAAAGGAGAGCTTGGGGAAGGTTACGCGACGGGGAATAAGAAGGACCCGAAAGCGAACACCTAGACCCGTCCTCAGGGAAAAGACCAGGGAAGGAGAAAATCCGGGAAGGATAACAACAATCCGGATAAAGAATTCATTGAGATGATTGTCGGTGGCCCGGAAGGCGGGGACACTGCCTCCCAGCGGAAGAACTGGGCCAGGAGCTTGCACGTAGCGGTGGTTTCCTTGGAATCACAAGTAAAGCAGGCAAGGAGGGAACCTATCACTTTCACTGATAGGGATCTGCCCAGGACGGGGGGAGATCACAATGACCCTTTGGTCATTACAATGGACATCAAGGGGGCTGATGTGGCCAGAGTACTGGTTGACACAGGAAGCAGTGTCAATGTTTTATACTTAGATGCTTTCAAGAAATTGAAGTTTGACAGGTCCATGCTAAGACCACTACAAACTCCATTGTCAGGGTTCACTGGTGCTAGCATAGAAGCAGAAGGTCAGATCACCTTACCGGTTACCTTGGGGTCGGGTAACAGGACAGTGACCAAACAAATGAGATTTGTTGTGGTCGACATCAGGTGTGTACATAATGCTATTCTTGGTAGACCTGGAATCAACCAGGTCATGGCCATCATTTCTATGGCACACTTATGTATGAAGTTTTACACTCCCTGTGGAATCGGGGAGGAAAGGGGTGATCAAAAGAACGCCCGGTCCTGCTACCTGGAAGCAGTCAAGAAGATGACCCGCCAGTTCGAACAAATTGAATTGGTCTCCCAGCAGGTAGACAAGGGTGAGGAGAAGGCTAGGATTGAGCCGGATGCAAACACGGAGGAGATCCAGATTGATGCCTCCAATCCTGAGAGGAAGGTCAAAATTGGGGCTGATCTTCAGGAAGAGTTAAGGACTGAGATTGTCCAGGTGCTGACCAGGTATAAATCTTTGTTTGCCTGGAGTGCTGCCGATATGCCAAGAATTGATCGGTCAGTCATTTGCCATCGTCTCTCTGTTCTTGAGGGGTCTAGGCCAGTAAGGCAGAAGAAGAGATTCTTGGCAAGTGATAGGAGGGATTTTGTGAAGAAGGAGGTCAAGGACCTACTTGAGGTAGGTCATATCAGGGAAGTAAACTACCCTGAATGACTGGCCAATGTTGTCCTGGCCCCGAAGGGTGATACCTGGAGAATGTGCGTGGACTGCATAGACCTCAACAAGGCATGTCCAATGGATTCTTATCCTCTCCCCAACCCGGACCAAATGGTTGATGAAACTGCCGGATGTGAGCTGCTTAGCTTCATGGATGCCTTTAAGGGGTATCACCAAATCTTCATGGCGGAGGATGATGAAGAGAAGACGGCCTTCCTCACTCCGGACGGCACATACTGTTACAAGGTGATGGCCTTTGGGTTGAAAAACTTAGGGGCAACTTACCAGAGAATGGTCAACAAATTGTTCAGGCCTTTGCTTGGACGGACCATGGAGGCCTATGTCGATGATATGCTGGTGAAGAGCAGGGCAGGCGGCACACATGCTCAGGACCTGGAAAAATGCTTTGAGATTATGGCTAGGCATAATCTTAGACTTAACCCGAAGAAGTGTGTTTTTGCTGTGAGGACGGGAAAGTTCCTGGGCTTTATGGTGACGAAGAGAGGGATTGAGCCAAATCCTGAGAAGATCATAGCCATTATGGAGATGCAACCCCCAACATTGGTAAGGGAAGTCCAGCGGTTAACAGGGCGCTTGGCGGCCTTAAACCGATTCTTGTCCAGGTCGGAAGAGAAGGCTTTGCCTTTCTTTAAGGTTTTAAAGAAAGCCAACACCTTCCAGTGGGATGATGAATGTGCCAGGGCATTCGAAGAGCTGAAGACATACCTGACTTCAGATATTGTCTTGTCCAAGCCAGAAACAAAGGAGACCCTCTACCTCTACTTAGGGGTTACTCAAATGGTTGTTAGCTCAGTCTTGATGAGGGATGATGGGGTCCAGAGGCCCATTTATTATGTAAGCAATGCCTTAAATGGGGCAGAAAGCAGGTACACTCCTACGGAGAAGGCAGGGTATGCACTTTTCATAACAGCGAAGAAACTCACGTCGTACTTCCAGGCCCATCACATTGTCGTATTGACCGACCTACCATTGGGCACGGTCATGAGGGATTCCACTTCATCGGGAAGGATGATCAAATGGGCCATGATGCTTACCCAATTCAACATTGAATATCGTCCGAGGACGGCGATAAAAGGGCAGGCTGTGGCTGACTTTCTTGTGGAGATGACGGGTCACCAGGAAGAAGAACCGGCCAGGGCCATCACCGAACCTTGGTGGTCCATGTCGGTAGATGGAGCCTCTAGACCGAAAGGTTACGGGGGAGGCGTAGTATTCACAACTCCGGAAGGGTTCAAGGTATATCATGCCTTGATCTTTAATTTCAAGCTCACAAACAATGAAGCAGAGTATGAGGCATTGATAGGGGGTCTGAGACTGGCCAAAACCCTACAAATCACATGCCTCAGAATCAAATCCGATTCAAGTTTGGTGGTAGGCCACATCAATGGCAACATGGAGGCCAAGGGAGAGAAGATGCAAAAGTACAGGGACTTGGCAAAGGCACTATTGAAGGACTTGGCTGAGTATGTGATGGAACAAATCCCTAGGGGGGAGAACACCGATGCTGACTTGCTATCAAAATTGACGCAAGCAGCCCCGGAACATGTCTCAAAATTGGCCAGGATTGAGATGCTAGAGAAGGCTAGCATTGAAGGGCTTTCTGTTAGCCTGATTGAGGAAGATGGACAGCCCAATCTAGGCCTGGTGGTACCAGATGATATTTGGATGGATGACTTGGTCGAGTATTAAATGACCGGCAATTCCCTGAGGATGAGGACAGGGTAAGAAAAGTAAAGTTGAGGGCTCCAAGATTCCAAATGCTAGATGGAAGGCTATACAAAAGGGCATTTGGCAGTCCGCTGCTGAGATGCTTGACCAGGGCGGAGGCGGAAAGAGTGATCGCCGAAGTTCATGAGGGTGTCTGTGCAGCCCATCAAATGTCCAGGACACTCGCACAAAGGATCATCTTGCTAGGTTACTTCTGGCCTACAATGAACCAAGATTGTGAGAAGTATGTACAAAGGTGCAAAACTTGCCAGATGTTCTACAAATTTCCGGAAAGGCCTGCAACATACTACCACCCAGTTTCCAATGTTATTCCATTCGCAAGGTTTGGGATGGACATCATTGGGGCCTTCCCTCAAGCTCAAGGGAGAAAGAAGTATGTCATGGTCGCTATCGACTACTTCACAAAATGGGTGGAGGCCGAGGCATATGCAACCATCACAACCAAGCAGTGCCAGCGCTTTGTCTGGAAGAACATCATCACTCGGTTTGGGTCACCCCGAAACATTGTGACGGATAACGGGCCTCAATTTCGGAATTCAGGGTTCACCAAATACTTGGAGGACTTCGGGATTACTCACAACAAGGCTTTTGTGGCCTACCCGCAAGGGAATGGCCAGGTGGAGAATGCGAACCGCACAATAGTCGATGGGATCAAAAAGCGGTTGGGTGAGGCAGGAATGAATTGGTTAGAGGAGTTGCCACATATCATCTGGGCTTACCGGGTCACTTCAAGAAGGGCCACATGGGAGACACCCTTCGTCCTTACATATGGGTGTGAGGCCAGACTACCCATCGAAGCTAAAATAATGACCTTTCGGGAGAAGGTCTATGAAGAGAAAGGGAATGAGGAAAACCATTTGGCAGAGCTAAACTTGTTGGAAGAGAGGCGGATGGTCGCTGAGGCTAAAATGATGGAATACCAGCAAGCAGCCAAGGCTTACCATGATAACAAGGTAGGGCCTCGTTATTTCAGAGTGGGTGATGAGGTCTTGAGACGAAGGGAGGCCAGCAAACCCGGAGACGAGGGAAAACTTGCAAAGAAATGGGAAGGCCCATATAGGGTCACAGCAATATTACGCCCTGGGACATACAAGTTAGAAACAATGGAAGGTCGAGAGTTGGAAAGGTGCTGGAATTCCCACCACCTTAGAAAATTTTACCGATAGGCCAAATTGGCAGGGCATGTATTTGTAATACCCCTTCGATTATAAATAAGAGCTTTCTTCGATACTTGTGTTGCTGGGTCAGTAACACTAAAGTAAGCTCTTCCTCAAGCCTCCTTTCCCTTTCTGCCCGGTCATTAATCTCTAACTTAGCAGAATCAAGGAGGAGGGTGAGTTGGGAGACCTGATCCTTCTCCTTTATTGTTTGGCCAATCTCCTCTGAAATGACCCCGGCCTGCAAATTCAAAAAAAAAAGAGGAGGCATATCAATAAAAGCAAAGCAGAAAGTTAAACCGGGAAGGAAACTGGAGATGAAATACCTTGCTGAGTTTTTTGGCCAGGGATAGGAAGGCTTCTTCGATGGATTCCCCCTCCCTGTCTGATAAACTAATCTTCCTCTTCTTGCCTCCCCTGGAACTCTTATGAGAGCTCTTCCTTTTTTGGTCCTTGGCTTTTGAAGAAGAAGATGCACCGACCTCTTTAGCACCTGATTGGACCGAGACTTTGGGGGGATTAGCCCGGTCACTCTCAGAATGATGCCTGGCTGAAGGAGATTTCAGCTTCTGGCTCTGTTCATGGATAGGGCTACACCGGGCACTTGTGGCCCCATCCATTCCAGGGAAGTGAGGAGAAGAAGGAGGGTTAGAGAGAGGAGACCGGTTGGAGTGGAGGACTTGGACATCATCGTCGTCATCTTCGATGATGGTGGTCATCCTGTTGAAGTTCATGTCTGCGAAAAAGAACAAAACAGCAAATGACCGGTTAGTTTTTAAACCTTGTACATAAATGAAGAAAATGAAAGTAAGAAGCTTAAGAGAAGATGATCGACCTGGATGAGGAGAACTGGCCTCAGCATGACCATCCGGGGAGTTGGCCCTGTCATCTTCTGCGTCATGGGTCGCAGATTCACCCGCATCTGGATTAGGTAGCCGGAATACCCAGCCTCCATAGGCATAAGGTTTCCCGGTCACAGGATCACCCTTGAGAAGTTTCTCGCAGGCGTCCTCAAGATCTTTAGTGGGCTCCGGATGAACCCTTTCAGGTTTTATAACCCGGTCAGCCCACTCAGGGTTAGAGAAAGGAAATTGGTCAGGGGGGAATTCAACAAAAACAAATCTTTTCTTCCATCTTTTGTGGCTAGGGGGAACACCGGTCACAAAAGACCTCTTATTACGAGAATGAAAATAGACGAAGCCCGGGCAGTTACTAGTCCCGGGCAAGACTTCGTACATGTGGAGGAAAAGCTCAAGGGAAGGGTCGATTTTCAGATTTTCACAGATATTAACAAAACAATTTAAGAACCGGTGGCCGTTTGGAGTAAGTTGACTGGGCAAAACACGAAACTTCTTACAGATTTCAATAAGGAGGGGGCGAAGAGGAAAAATAATACCTCCCTCCAGAGAAGCAACATGAAAACCCAACCGGGTTCCCTGGTGGGGTTCAATGATGTTGGGCCAGGTGGTTTTGGAAAGGACTTTGTAACCCGGTGGGAGGATGGTACGGACCTCGGCCAGAACCTTTTTTGTGACCCTAGAAGACTCTTTGAAAACCGATCTGACATCAAGGGCTAGGAAGCCCAAGGATCCCAGTCGTTCTTCCCATTGCTCCCAGCTGAGGACCTTGAGATTGAATCGACCGGGCAGTTGATTCAAAGGGACAGGCTCCTGGGCAATTATTTCCCGGGCCTGAGGGTTAGACTGTTGGGAGGGGCGACGGATCAAAGGAGTAGGAGGAGGAGAAGAAGATTCAGAGTGGGAAGAGGAAGAGGGCAAAGAGCCCGATCCATAAGACTTACCGGACACATTTTGGCTATCAGAGGACGACATGACTCTAGCGTACCGGTCAAAAATAGAAAGATGAAAGAAATAAAAGACTAGGAGGACTGGAGGACTTACTTGGCAGAAGGCTAGAGAGAGAAAGTAGACCGGTCGAAACAAGAGAGGCGAAGAAGTGAAGTGAGAAAATGGAGTGGGTTGGAGGAGTATTTATAGGAGAGAGAGAGGCGGTTTGGAACTCGAGGCGACAGGTGGGAGACCGAGGGCGTGACACGTGGAAGGGTAATGATGAAGGAGAATTTTTTGAATTTTGAATTTGGAAGGTGAAAGGTTTTGGGGGGAAATTCCAAAAACTGAAGGGTCAGGGCCAACGTTTGGACTTCCACTAACCCGAATGGACGGGTCATGCAGCGTATTCCACAAATCCAAAAGTGCCCGGTCTGATATGAAGACGATGAATCCAAGAAATGGGCAGGTCTCCATAGAAAGGTCATGGGAATGGCTTGACAATTTTAAAAAGGGACAGGTCAACGAGAATGACTTGATGATTCCAGAAGAAGACAGGTCTAAACGGAAAGGTCTGATAATTCTAAAAGCGACGGGTCTAAAAGGACAGGTCAACAAGAATGACTTGATGATTTCAAAGAAAGACAAGTCTTAGAGGGAGAGGCTTGATGATTCAAAGGGACAGGTCATGAGAGAGACTAGGTGGTGTGATATGGCTGGTCAGCAAGGGTGACTTGATGATTTCAAAAGTGTGATAGGTTAACATAAGTATACTTCCCGCCCTTGATGATTTCATCATAAGGCCAGTAAGTGGAGGACTTCTTGATGGGTATATCCTTATACCCGACCCGGATAACCGAAAGGGACAGGTCAAAATATGACCGGTCACTTTTATCAATCACCAAATGAAGTTAACTCTTCGATTGGGACGGGTCAAAAGTTGACCGGTCACTTCCACTAAAAAAGTGACCGGTCACATTTTGGGCGTTAGCCAATTCGTCACTTCATGTTACGAAGGATAGTCCAGAGGACCAAAGAGACGGGTCGAACTCAAGAAATGACCGGACAACCTTGGAGGAAAGATGACCGGTAAGATTGCGTCACTTGGGAATGGCAATCAACGTCTGTAACGCCACAAAACATGGCCTAAATTTTATAAAACAAAAGTAGTTTTGAATATTTTTGTCCAATAAGAAACATTTATACGTTTGACTAAAAATAAATGGATTTTCAAAATAATGACTTTTTATTAAAAACTTACTTTTATGGATATGTCTCGAAGAGACGAATCCAACGGAACATTTTAAGAACCAATCTGATTTATAGATTTCAAGTTATGTCAATTTTAAATATTAAAATTTGTAACTTTGACCCATAAAATAAACTCAATTCAAAAGTGATTTTATAAGATTAGAAATCATAATTTTGACACTTGACAACACCATATTTATCATTTGGATTTAATCCAAATATTTATATCTCATTCATATTATTAAATTGATTTATGACTGAGACAGACTTGAACAGTGAAAAAAATAAAAGTTCTCAGAAAAATATTTCGATTACATCAAAATTCTAGTTTTGACAGTCTGATTCCAAAAACACAATCCGTTTCCAATTTAGAACAATTTGGGCGAAAAAGCGCGTACCGTTTGGAGTAAACTAGTCAGTTTGGACTAAAAACCAAACTGAATATCCTAAAATCTCCTAGCATGATTCGGCCACCTCCCCTACTCAATCTTTAGCCACCCACTACACCACAATAATCCAACAACCTTTCTCATTATAATCCTCCACCAAATCCACCACCACCATCATTATCTCCCATCATCAACCATTATCACACACCATCATCTCCTTCCATCCCTGATTTCTCACACAAACAAGAAGAACACAGTAGCAAGAACTCATCATTTAGTCCATGGAAGAAGAAGAAGCAAGAAGAAACCATCTAAAGTTCTAAAATCCTGAGTTCAAACACAGCAGCCCACTTCTAGGTAAAAACTGAAATTTTCCATCCATTATCTCGAAATACTTTCTGAACCAAAGTTGTAGTCCCGGACGATACGAATCCAGCCCAACAAACGGCTCGCGATTTCGTTAAGTAACGAAGAAGATATGGCCAAAATACCGGGACTGCGCCAGTGGTGGCGAGCTCCTCGGGTTGGCATGTGTTTCTTCACCAAATTCATATTATTTCATTCCAAATACTTACCATAAACTCTCTAAAAATTATTAGGAACATCCGGAAGGTATCGTAGAGAAGATTCGGCATTGGAATGTTGAAGTTAGTGAGTTAATCGTCGGAATCGTGTTCATCGACATATTCAAAATTTTGGACAGCAACTTTCCCTTGACTTCAGGTCCGATTTACGCTATCTTACATATGTTAACTCGAAATACTTTCTATACGAAAGTTATAGCCTTACATCTTAGGAATCCACAGAATCAAGCAGTTTGCAATTCCGTGAAGAAACGATGGAGATATGCCCAAAATACCACAGGCTGTCCATTTATGACGGAAATGACAAAGTTGGCAAATTTCGATGTTGTTTTCACTCCCGCTCATCCGTAAGGTTTCGGCCGATGATTTCCAGGTCTGTACCCTTGCGTTAGACTTGTCGAATCATTCATCACATACATACATGAACATATATGTTATTCCATATGTTAAAACCATTCCAAAATATATGTGTGATGCATATATAAGTTATCTATATGTTGAGATCAAAATACACCAAATCCATAAAGTTAATATACACATAAGTAAATATAAACTTTGGAAATCAACCCAACAATATGTATATGTTAATCAAAGGTGCTTAAAAGACTTAAAGAAGTATTTTAGACACTCAAAATATCAAGAGAAAGATTCGCAGACCCAAACGGTCGACGCAAACGGTCGACCGTTGCGTTAGACATCGAAATGGACCCCGACTGTCAGACAAACGGTCGACCGTCGCCTGTCCAGCCAAGTGCCACCGTCCACCCCAGTCAACAACGGTCGACCGCCGGTCAACCGCGGTCGACCGTCACGGTGATCCGCCAGCCCGATACGATGAAGATCAAAGTCGACCGTCGTGCCAAACGGTCGACCGTTCCGAGCCCCGTAGCTTAATTAAATGATATTTTAATCATGTTTCATCCAAATAAACTAATGCATGATTATATATTCATATTGTTTACAAATTTTTCATGTCATATCATTCATTTCATCACACATATTGTAGCATATCATATCATATGCATGCGTAAGAGATCATGCGTAATTGCGTCTCTTATAGCGTGATGTGCGGGACTTACTAGTCCGACATCACCCATTCCGGGCTTAGTGTACGTACATGGTATTCAGGTTTCGAGTACCACCCCCATTTTTCTAGTCTCACCTCATTCGTGAGACTAAGGTGGCGTGAGTTCGTCGTACAACCTGGGCGAATCTCTTAGCGCAAGGGTCGTCCTTGCACGTTTAGGTTCATGCATCATGTTATCATCATCAAGTACATTGATTACATAGGTGTCATGTAATCATCATCAAGAACAATCAAATTGATTAAATGTGAAATCATGTTATCATCATCAAGTACATTGATTACATAGGTGTCATGTAATCATCATCAAGAACAATTATATTGATTACATAGGTGTCATGTAATCATCATCAAGAATAACTATATTGATTAAATATGCCATCATGTAATCATCATTAAATGTCCACCATCATAAATCATCAAATTGAACATATGATATAATGTGCCATATCATGAATATTATTATACATTTTGTGGACGTATATATATGTATATGTATATGTCTATGAATTGTTCTACAATTCTAGTGTGGTACCACTCAGCGGTTTTGCTGAGCGTGTAGTTTGTATTTTTCGTTGACTACACGTAGGTAACAAGAGGACAATGACGGAACCACTCCCGGAGGGCATTGAGTCAGAGGAGATGCAAGGATGGCAGGCAAATGTTGATCATCAGATTTTTAAATGTGTCATGATTTGATTATTATTGTACTTCCGCATTACTCTGAAAATATTTTTTTAAATGGGTCGCGATCCAGAGTCTGTAAATTTGATATTTATAAGTAATTGTCATTTTCAACTGTCAAGCAAAATTTTTAAATAACTCTCGTTTCACCTTAATTCGTGTAATTCCGGGTTATACGGATTGGGGTGTTACAACGTCAAAGGCCAGGGGACCACCCCGTTGTTCGGCCTTCACGAGGCAAATAGTGAAAGGAACATTTGTCACTTTGCAGGGCTGATTGGATTGAGAATATCCATTTATAGTCTTTGATTGAACAGTACATGTCTTGGCTTGTAGTTGCTAAATTCATTGATTGGATAGTAGATTGATTATGTACAGTGACCTTCCCACGAGCTTCCTATTTTGTCCATGGATGAACAGGGGAAGGTCACAAATCCTCCTCTATAAATATGATGATATTGGATAGAGGAGGGGATCCAATTTTTCTCTCACTAAAGTTCACTCTTGAGATAGAGTAAGAAATATAGTTTGGACTGAGGAGATTTGTCCGGTCTAGGTCATACTTCGTGTTCTTGCTGTGTGTTTTATATTACGGGTCGAGTGTGTCCAGGTCAAACCTGGTTAACCTACCCCGCTATATTTACACCATCAGACCATATGATTTTTTTAATAAGAGTCCATAAAAAATGATTTTATCTCATACACCTTCAGTCCCAAAATGTATGAACAATTACGCTAAACAAAAAAAATAATGTTTTCAATTGATTTTATTTAAATAATGGTCAACAAATAAAAATTAAAATTTTCATATTTAATAATTACATCAAAATCTTTTACAAAACAAATTGTGATAAAAAAAATATCCTTTCAAGTTATATATGAAAATCCAATTTTAAATAAAATTTTACATTATTTTTAAATAGTAATTTGTTCCTATTATATTGGGACGAAGTAGTGATTTACAACTCCAATACCTAGGGACACGCTGATATATAGCTAATGATGTTGTATTGTTAGAAATGAAAACTCTATGTACTACTCCCTCCGTCCATAAAGTTTATGTTTCTTTTTTTGGAAACTTTTTTATATGAAAAAGACATAATTACCCCTATCTATCCACCCTGTTTCTTTTCTTTTTCTTCTTCCTCTCGCCGTTCCTCACCCAGTCATCTTCTTTTCTTTCTTTCTTTTTTTCTCTCTTCTTCTTCTTTCATTTCTTTTCTCCCCCGTTCTTTTCCTTTATTCTTCTTTTCTTCTTTCTTCGTTTTCCGTAGAGGTTTACATAGGAGAGAGAGAGCACTTGACCAACTCTTCTTCTTCTTCTTAGCTTCTTTCATTCTGTTTTTCTCTCCCTTTTTTGCATTTTTTTTCTCTATTTTTCTTCTATTTTCTTCTTCCTCTGACCTTCCAATCTAGTAGCCTCTTTCTTCTTCATCTTCTTCTTCTTTCCATCTTCTTCTCCTCTCTTTTTCTCCATTCCCATCGGATTTAGTCCATCCCCCCATTT
The DNA here is from genome assembly GCA_003260385.1 of Cuscuta australis. Lineage (NCBI taxonomy): Eukaryota > Viridiplantae > Streptophyta > Magnoliopsida > Solanales > Convolvulaceae > Cuscuta > Cuscuta australis. The sequence goes on along the minus strand of NQVE01000130.1, from coordinate 158,050 downwards.
TTTCTTCCTCTTCTTCTTTTTCTTCATCCTCCCCCTTCAGATTTGGTCCAGATCTGAGAAATCTAATTCAAATCTGTGACAGATTTTAGGAAAAATGAAAGATCTTTATCAAGTTTTCTTCATCTTCGTCTTCTTCCGACCCCTTCGATTCTTCCACCAGTGGGAAAAGGTCGCCGGAATTTCTCATTGATTTTGGAATGATACAGTTAGGCAACAAGTTTGTGCTAGGTTGTCCGACGAAGATTGTGGGAATTGGTGATAGGATGTTGGGGTAGAAAAATGTGAAGGGTATAAATGGAAAGTCAATGTAAAATTTAACATTTCTTAATCTCTGTGCCCGATCAAACCCTGAACATTAAAAATGGACGGAGGGAGTATATATTAACCCTTATTTACTCACACTCAACCACCCAAATTCTCTTCTCTCTTCAAGTACACACTTATACTTAATTGCCAAGAGGTCTCTTTCCAACAACCACCATTCAAGACTTGAAGGCAATCTTCAGTTAGGTATTCTTTAACCAATATAATAAATTTATTGCTGCAATATAAATGCCTTAAATACATGCACCCGTTATATTTTTGTTACAGAAAAATCAAACTTATTTCAAAAACATAATTTTTTGCATTTGCATATGAATTAATTAATTGATGCTTTAATTTATGTTTGAAGATTTTAAATTAGAATTAATTAATTGATGCTTTAATTTTTTGCATTTGCATATGAATTAATTAAATGATGCTTTAATTTATGTTTGATTCCATAAATGTAGAATAGATGTTTTAAGTATATACTTAAAATGATTTATTGAAACTATGTAGGAGATTTGTCAGTACCAACTTGAAAGGATGAGAAAGATTAATAAAATAGGAAGATTCAAGGCTAAAAGGTCCTTGGAAAACAATTGTGACATAGGTAATAGTTCCTTATGATATTAATTTAAGGTACTTTTCCTCTGCTATTCTGATAATGCAATATGGAAAATCAATGTTTCAATGAATGCATACTCATGAATATTAACAATATCTGATTTCGAAAGGATCATAACCTTAAATATAATTTATGTTACTGAAAACTGGAGGAGCATATGTTTTATATAAATCATCTTCTTTGACGGGATTAAAAATATACAGAAATTGTCTCTTAATATGAAAAAATATTGAAAAATAAATAATTTGTATATGTACTATCTATTAAGACTAAATGTTGAAAAATATAAATATTAGTAGCTTTTGATAATTAAGAGATTGACAATAAGGAACTCACAGTTTTTAAAATTATGTTCAAGCTTTTACCATCTTTCAACAGTATCCTTTTTTCGAATTTTTTTCCACTTACACTTACAATTCAAAACAATATTTATAAATTAAATCTATTATTTACACATTAATACATATGCTCAAATGTAAAATTTAAATTTTAGAAAACTGCAAGTGCAACTGTGAACTTACTTCTCGAAGTTAACCTGTGGGACGAGAGCATTAAGGCCCCGTTCCGTTCAACTTATTTTTTCTTATTCTTATTAAAATCAGATCAAGTCAGATCAGACCAGATTTAATTAGATCTAATCAGATCTAATTAAAAATTATTATTATTATTATTATTATTATTATTATTATTATCCATACTTTATTTAAAAAGACATGAAGTAAATATTGCATTTTCCCGCCTAAAAAGTATGGCCATCACATATGGTAATGTGAAGTTAAAATGGTAAGTGTTCTAAATTATAGTAATATAAAATTTACGTTTTATAAGTATAATTATTATATTATATTTATAATGATTAACTGTCATTTTTAAAGTGTCCGAAATTTGTACTTGCAAGAAAGGTAAGTTATAAACAATATTTATAAAATAGGCAAAAATTATTTATAAAAAATATTTATAAAATTTAATACACGTTAATCAATGCTATTAAAAATGTGTGTATGATTATAGTATAATATACTTATGGTAAGAATAATTATACACAGTTTTGGAAAAAATTAATACGGTAAAACCCTTTATTTATATATTTTTATATTTATGTTTAATAGCAAGAAAGGTAATAACAAAAAAATGTAATAGTTATTACTCCGTTTAATTATTACCTATATAAATGGTAAGTGTCCGAAATTATAGCGTCCATTTTTAACCCGTGCACGAAGTATGGCCATTACATATGGCAATTGTGAAATTAAATGGTAAATGTCCAAAATTATAGTAATATAAAATGGAAAGCGTGAAGTTAATATAATTATTATTTTTATAATAACTAACGTATTGAAGTTAATACAATTTTACTTTATTAAAATTGGAATCAACGTATTGAAATTGGAAATAATTAAAAAAGGTAAATTATAAAATTGCAAAGCGTACGTTTTTAATTAAAATGGAATCAACGTATTATATGATAATAATTAACCAACGTTATTATGGTAAGAATAATTAACTGTCATTTTTAAAGTGTCCAAAATTATACTAGCAAAAAAGGTAAGTTACTTTATTGGAAAGCGAAAATTTTTATTAAAATTGGTATCAACGATTTGAAATTGGAAATAACTAAAAAAGGTAATATCCAAAAATCCAAAAAACCAAAAATCCAAAATATGTTTAAAAGCGTTATTATTATTACTTTATTAAAATTGGAAATAATTAAATAAGGTAATAATTAACAAACGTATTGATTGTATAACCGTGTGACTTGGTAAGTTATAAAACTGGAACGCGTAAATTTTTATTAAAATTGGAATCAACGATTTGAAATTGGAAATTGAAAATAATTAATTATGTATAACCGTGTGGCTAGGAAATTTGAAATTGGAATCAATGATTATAGTATAATATAATTATGGTAAGAATAATTATATACTCAGTTTCGAAAAAAAATAATTATGGTAAGAATAATTATACACACAGATTCGAAAAAATTTCACCCTTCTTACTATAATTAGCCTATTAGAATTATATACTATAAATACGGTCATTTTCCAAGCCAAGGTAGTAAGATTATTCAACGTGTGTTTTTTATCGGTGCTTCAACATCGCCTTTTGTACATATACGGGGATCATAACCGCTTTAAAAAATATTGATGAGAGGTTCGCACTATTGATGTGTTAAGTCATGCACAGCTCTATGTTGCAGTTTCAAGAGTAACTAATCGTAGTGGCTTGAAGATTTTAATATGCAATGAAGACAATATTCTCACAAATTGTACAAATAATGTAGTCTATAAAGAAGTCTTTCAAAATTTGTAAAGTAGTGATGTTTTTTACCTTAAAATAATATAATCTTTATATTTTATTGCATCTCATTTGTTATCATTGAAAAATGATTTGAATTTAATAACATAGAAATGCCCATGCAACACACGGGTGTGATACTAGTTATTCTTAAAAATGAAAAAGAATAAACTTTAGAAAAAAAGTTAAATAGAAAACTGAGAAAGTAATCCTTTATTATTAGACGTTGAAAAAATAATTTTTAAAATACATTGACAATGTCAATATAATTCTACTTTTAAAATACATTTTTATTGCTACCTGTAATTTGAGTTTCTAAAGTTTTGATCTTTTACTACATCGAGTTGCTCAACTTTGATCATGGCTTAAATAAAATTAACATTTTATATTCATATACGGAGTATATTTTAGTGCAACTAAAATAACTATTATATCTATGGTGTTATATTAATCATAAAAAAAGTTTCGTACTTCCTCCATCCCAAATTATAATGTCTGTTCACTATTCACAGGGTCAAACTTCATTCACTTTCTTTCTCTATTTTCGTTAGCAATTTGATAAAATAAAATACTATTGTCACTACTAGTTTTGTAGATCTTTTGATGTAGTATTTTAATATGTAATTTTTATTTTTTAACTCTATACCATTTGTCATATAAAATGATTTGAAAGTAATTTCGGTCAAACATCGTAAACCGAAACAGGCATTATAAAATGGGACGGGGGAGTAGTACATAGCACACGTTGATATTTTATAAGGATGAGATATTTTAATAAAAATACTATCTCTTCTCTATATTGATTATCTAAATTTAATTACTTTTTAATGTATATATGAATTAAATATTTATTTTAATGTATATATCAACTAATTATTAAAATATTAAATCAATATTCTTATTTCATAAGAAAATACTCATAAAATAAAAAATATTATTACATTATAATATGAATGATTATTCTAATATATAAATTAACTAATTTTTATTTTCAAACATTGTTATAAAGTGAAATCAAATTATTGATTTGAATTTTAAATCAAATCCTAATTAATCAGATCAGATCAAACCAGATCAGATCAGATCCAATCAGACTAGAGCAGATCCAATCTAAGCAGATAATATCATATCATATCTGATCAGATCTGATCCAATCAGATGGGATCAGACTAGATTAGATCAGATCATAACTACAAAAAATCAGATTAGATCAGAAAAAATAAGTTGAATGGAACGGAGCCTAACTCTGAAAAGCAATATTCAGGAAAGGGAATGTATAATTGAACCTTTGAGTGTTAAACATACTTTGAAGAACACATAATGACTTCGGTTCAATTAGGGATTCTTTCTATTAGAGTACACAACTTTAATGAGAAACAACGAAGGGGCTTTATATTTCAGTCATTACAAATGTAAACTTGATTCAAAACCTTTTTGAAATTCTTTAATTCGATGACCTTTTTTTAAATCGCATCAATCCTATATAAAATTTCAAGACATGTATTATAGATCTATTATCAGAGGAAAATAATTTATGTTTTGATTTTAGTTGGGGGGATTTAGGCCCTATGTTTACTTAAAAAAAGTTATGATTAAATTTTTTGGTAAAATTTTTCGACCGAAAATAGTAACCTATGTTAAAATTTAGTTTTTTCTTTACAAAAATAACATTTTATTCTTTAACAGAAAATAGGAAGAAATCCACAGATCTAATAGATTATTTAGCCACACGAAAACCTAGATCTAAAAGTGTGGGAAACTAGATCTTTCCAAAACAAAATATTTTATTCATCAACAAAAAATATAGATCTAATTTTTTTGTGAAGCAAAACCACAGAATTCTGATAGACTTTTAATAATCCTTCACATGCATATCATACTTCACAAGATCGAATCCCATTAAACCAAAAGATCTATGAAATAATTATAAGCTTTACTTGAAATACACACCAGTAAAAGTCAAGCCCCTAGCTTGCATCTAAATCTCACTTTACAAAATTCATGCACTCTAGCAAACATTGTTATAAAGATATGTTTATAATTTTTAGTTCTGTTGGAACACACTTTTTATTACGTTAAACTAAAGTCGTGTTCATTTCTAATAGGTTTTGATAATTGCCAAACCGCTGTGGATATGAAGAGTTTTCGTTGAACAACTCAAGGCGTGAAGAATGGCATGGAACAAGACCAAAAGACTCAAGGACAAAGATCAAGAATTGAAGACTTAGTCGAGTCGGTCTTAGTGTGTTCTAACCGACAATCAATTCAAGTCTCGGTTCTCAAAGAGTCAAAATAATTTTACAAAATCATAAAACGTTTTTGTGCATCAAAATAAACGTTTTTAATAAAGTTTTAGTATTAAAATCCCTGGTCCTTGCCCAGACCAAAAACCACCTCGGTCGGCGTTCGGCGTTTGGCATCGGCGTCCGGCATTCGGGGTTCGGGTTTCCCAAATAATTATTTTATAAAAACAATTTTGTATTTTGGTCTCTCGGTCTAACATGTGAAAAACGATCAAAATCGTACACACGTGACAAACGACCTCGAAGACATGGTTTTTATCAAACAAGTCTTGGTTTCACTATTTTGCACCATATACAATTTTTTTCAAACTTGGTTTTTACTTTTGGGAACACTTCGTTTTTGGACCTCGGCATTTCGGGTTAAGTTTCTTGCAGGATGGTTTTAACCAGCTGATAATCGATTGTCATATGGCAATAATCGACTGCTGGCTGCTATAGTTTCTGAACATTAAGTTCAGAACCACCCAATAATCGACTGACATTTATTGTCACTTGATTGATAGTCGAATGACAGCACTTGACAATCGACTATCAGTGTGACCGTTGCCCCCCAACGGATAGAATTTTAAATTTTTGGACAAAGAATCTTCTGACAATCGATTATCTTTGTTTGACAATCGATTATCACTCTACAACTCTGAAAATTTTGTCTTGATCCTGTTAGAAATTTTGCAACGGGTTTATCCCATTTTAGGTTATAAAATGACACCCAAATCCTCTCATTTTACACACAATTCTTCAACATTTCAATACTCTTACATTGCATAAGCATTTCTATTTTTTAGCTATTTGAGAGCTAAGTTTTGAATAAATTGTTGTGTTTTGAGCGTTTACTAGTTCACTCATATCTACTCTTTGTGAGAGTTTTATTCCTGAGTGTGTAAGTGTTTTTCCACTTGAAGATAGAAAACAACGCCAAGATAGAAAACAAAGAAAGTTGGGGAAACCACCGTACACAAAACCAAAGATGAGTATGATGAGCAGGATATCAAGAAGATAGAAAACAACGCCAAGGCTATAAACATTCTCTATTGTGCAGTAAATCCAGATGACTACCGGAGGATTTCATGTTGTTCCACCGCCAAGCAAATGTGGGACAAGCTAGAAGTCACATATGAAGGTACGGATCAAGTCCGAGAAGCTAAGATAGATTTTCTAACCCATGAGTATGAACTATTTTGTATGAAGGAAAACGAGAAAATCGATGATATGTTTAAACAATTTTCAAAAATTGTAAACAACTTCATGCTCTCAAGAAGACATACACGGACAAGGAGCTTGTGAGAAAAATCCTACGGAGTCTCACACCAGAATGGCGCTCTAAAGCTGATGTTATCCAAGAATCCATCGGCATCACTAATGTCACCATTGACGGGCTTAGAGGTAACCTCAAAACCTATGAGTCTACCATTCTTTACCCCTCTTTAGGTAAACAAAAGAAGAATGGGATTGCACTCAAGGCGTCCACAAGTCAAGAACGTGATGTGGAGGACTCGAGTGACGAAGACGAGTTCAGGGTCGTGCTTAAGAAATTCCATAAGTTCATGCGCAAGGAGTATGAACAGAAAGGAAAGAAACAAGGAGAACCACCCAAATGCTATGGGTGTGGAGAAGTTGGGCATATAAAACCAAAATGCCCAAATGCCAAGAACGAGAAGAGGTTCAAGAAGAACCGAGCATACATCTCATGGGGAGGAGATTCCGGCGATGAGTCTTCGGATGGCGAAGAAAACGAGCGCGCCAACCTCTGCCTCATAGCACGTGAAGCAAGTAACGAAGAAGAATCTCCTTTGATTCTCAATGAACAAGAGGTATGTAGCACTTCTTCAAGTCCCTACTCTTTTGAAGAATTACAAGACGCCTTTGACGAACTTTACGGTAAATTTGTGAGAATTTCAAAAACAAACAAAGTTTTAAAGAAACGTCTCTCCAATCTCAAAATTGATTTTGAAAAACTTGAAGAAGTTAAGAAAGCCTTTGACAAACAAATTTCCGACAATCCCGAATGTTCCACTAGCAAGTGCGAATCCTGCAATTTCTTGAAAGAACGAGTTGCAACACTCGAAGGAACCTTGAACAAGCTTAATACACCTCATAAAGATTTAAATGTTGTTATTGATAGCATGCAATTTTCTAAGAATGGACTAGGATATATTAAAGATATAAATAATGGTATAGTTGAGCAACCATCTAGAGAACCTAAGGCTCAACTTAGGAATGATAAAAATTAGGATAATAGACAACCTAGTAAAACTAGGAACACTAGACAACCTAGAAGGAAATCTAGGAAGGAAAGAGAGCATTTTAGAACACCTAGAAGAAATGATTTTTGAAATGTGCATAAATCATATCTTTCACAAAATAGGAACAATACGTTCAGGCTTCCCAATAGTTATTATCAACCTAGACTCATGCATAATCCTAATGTAGTATGCCATTATTGCCATAGGGTAGGTCATATAGCACCCGTGTGTTTTAGTAGGCATAGGCATTGCACGTATAACAAAACACACACTTTGCATAGGACTAACCTAACGAGATCCTTTGAAAAAGGATATTCGAGTTCTAAGTGATTGTAACGCCCTAAAACATACCCTAAAATTTTTAATGAATAAATATTCAATTAGTCAAATTTGTTTCGATTAAAATAAATAATTATTGGGCTTTGGGCCGAAATGAAATGTGTTTTGACATCCAATATCACAAATCAGGATAAGTCTCATAGAGATAAATCCAATATGTTGAGTATTTGTGTGGTCTTGATTGAGAACATGAGTACAGACCCAAATCAAAAATAAATAAATAAATTGTTTATAATATGAACTTTAAAATGATTTATTGAAATAAATCATGAGAACAAATGATATGAATTAAATGAGAGAACCTTTTATGAGAAAGGTCAATTAAACCAATTTTTACTCTGTTAAAGTCAAACACCCAAAAATGTGGTGTCGGAAAAAGTATAACGAATGAATATAAAAATTATATTGTTGGATAGAGTTCGACTGTCTGATCGCAACGGTGCAAACGGATTTCAATTTGGAGAAAGTTGGAACAAAAAGTGTACCCTAACTGGGACCAAAATTAGTCCCAATCAGGGACTACACACCAAACGGCGCCCTGTTCAATTACGCCGATTCCAAATTGTCGCTCAATCACGGAAGCTGCAAACCTGTGTCTTCTTCTTCTTCCCTGGGCTATTTAAGGACAACCCAACTCCCTCATTTCATCACCAAAACAATTCATTCTTCCTTCTATATTGTTCCTTGCTGAGAGTAGAGTGCAGTGGTGCTGTCATCTTTGTGTGAGGTCGCCGGAGCAGTGAGATAGAGTCGCCGGAAGGTTCGCCGGAAAATCTTCAAAACCTCCCCTACGCTTCAAGGTAAGCCCGTAGATATATCTAAAGATTAGAATGTTCATATAGGTTGTTTTTACGTTCATAAATGGTCATTTGGTTGAGTTTTGTGTTTGACATGTTTGAAGGACCAAGAATCATAAACCTTGAATTTGATGTTAAAAATATGTTTTAATGATTCTAAAATGATCTATGAACCTTGGAGAACATTTCTATATAGTTTAATTGAAGTTTAGTAACTAAAATTGATGTCCGAAAATGGACCGAAGGTAGAAGACGATGAACGGTGATCGAAAATCAATTATTTTCTTCCTAAAAATCGATTAAAACTTGTTCAGATAACGTGTAACAAAATATAAAAAAAATAATCGATTATATTAAGGTATAAAATCGATTTTTAGCATTTAATCGATTAAAATATATATTAAAAATCGATTTTACAAATTAATCGATTAAAATATGTTGAAAAATCGATTTTACAAATTAATCGATTAAAATATGTTGAAAAATCGATTTTTATAAATTTAATAGATTAATATATATTCAAAAATCGATTTTTATATTAATTTATGGAATAAATCGATTTTTCCTCAATTACAGTGTTCCGAAAATATTCTTGGAAATATTATTTGAAAATACTAATTAATTAAGAACAATTTAAATATGATTTTGTATAATAAATGATGTTTTTGGCATATAAAACATTATGTGATGCATGACGATAAGTTCGGGTGTTAACACCCGAGACTAGGCCGTTGTTTGCTATTAAATATTATGTTGAATGATCATTATGATGAAAAATTATTATGGATAATTATGAATGATAAACCTACTGATTAAAATGATTATTGATGATTAAGTCATGATTAAAAAATGAATTAATGGTGATTATGAAAACAGTGTATATTGTTAAGGATATCTAGAAGAACTCTAAGATATACCCACTTGTATATTGATGATGATTATTAAGGATATCTAGAAGAACTCTAAGATATACCTACTCGACCAATTCATATTTCGGGTTAAAACGTACGTACGGGATCCAGACCGGATATCACCCACCCGACAAATCATTGTTCGGTTGGTACGTAATCCACATGACTCATAGGGTGGATTATCGATTCTTGTGTTCTGCATTAAACTATTTATAGTTTAAGGGCCTGGTTAGAATTACTGCCTTAGACTAGGAATAGCTAAGAGCTGAATATAAAATGATGTGGCCTTAGATTAAGAATAATTTAAGAGCATTATTGATATATATTGAATATCAAATGACTTGGAATAAAATATTGAAAATATTTTGAATGTTTGAACCATATATTGTGTGCATGATATCAAATGGTTGATTATGAATTGAGATTCAATTTATGTGGATGTTCGACGTTTTAGATATGCTTACTCAGCTTCACCGCTGAGCGTGTAGTATGTTTTATTTGTTACACGCAGGTAAACAGAAAGATTAATGTGATCCTGGCGGCAGATGGGGCGAGATTGTCGGGATGGATGTGACAAGTTTTGAAATGATTTATGATATGTCAATATTAAATTCGCTTCCGCAATATTGTTAAATACTCCGTACTGTATATGTTATGAAAAATATTATTGAGATTAATAAAGTGTGTTTGAAAAGTTTTAAATTTTACGATTACCAAGTTAAATACTTTAGTCCGAATGGGGCTGCAGACCTGGACGGATTAGGGTGTTACAGTGATCACCACAGGAATCAACGCAACAGAAACCATATTACTTCTTCTATTATGATGAAAAGAATAAGATTCACATACCACTTCCGGAACCCACACAAATCCAACCAAGGTATAGGCATTCGGTTCAAGTGGACTGGAACCCGCCAACCGAAATACCACAAGTTGGTCAAGGTAACACTTAAATGCGAATATCGTACGTGTGTGTGTGTGTGCGCATTGGCGTGTATGGCTATGGGTGCGTGTGTTTATTAGTTTAAAAAGTCATGTTACTAATCCTCAAGGACCCAAAAGACCAAAAAACGGGTACAAAATGTTTTCATTGTATGCGTTGAAGTCAGGGGGGAATGTCTACAATCGATTATCAAGTTATACGAAATCGAATTCTGGCTTTAGGATTGGTTAACAATCGATTAGTATCATTATGATAATTGATTATCACAACCCACAGGAGTTGAAGCAAAGAAGCTGAAAATGCCAACAATCGATTATCAACATTGGGATAATCGACTATCATAGCCCACGGAAGTTTGGAGCAAATCAGCCGCAAAACCAAATAATCAATTATTCAAGTATTGATAATCGATTAATAAGGGCCGCTGGACTTTCTCAAACTTCAGGAGAAAACCTCTGTCAGTCGATTATCAAGAGCATATAAATCGACTAACAAGGCGCGTAGATCCTTTAGCAGAGAATCAGAGGAGCCAAACACTCGATTGACTGAAAACGGAAAATTTTCAAAAATATGACCGTTTCAGAGCCATTTGAAGTGCATTAAACATCACTTTGATCACCCCAACGGATCTCCAAGGCCTCCTCTCTATATATTGGTGATATTTCTTCATTCTTTACTCATTCCAATCAAAATTTCTTCATATATTCACCATCATTCATCCTTTCCTTCAAATTTTACAAATTGTTCTTCAAGTCTTTGCCATATCTCTGCAATTTCCTTTGTTCTCTCCCTCTCTCTTGTTACAATGGCAGGTGGTCAAAGAAAGCGATCCCGCACCGGCAAGAACGTCGCTTCCTCCTCGACTCCTTCTCCACCACCGGTGCACAAGTACCTCGACGGGTCGTTCCTTTGGTTCAACGACCACGCAAAGGCGTTGCGGTTCTCGGAGAAGTTTGAGCACCGGGAAATTCTCCCCCCCGGTTCTCCCCCGCCCGCTTCATTCACAATTCCATTCCACACGAGGCAAGGGTTATCCTCGAACGTGGAAACTTCCTCGACCTCCTCCACATCAAGAAGGCTCACTATCAACCGTTTCTTATTCGAGCTTTCTACTCGAATATGAAAAAGGATGAGGACGGAGCGTTGATTCCAAACGTCAACGGGGTGGATATCTATTTGAATGAGGAGAACATTCAAATACTCACCGGACTTCATCAAAATGGAGAGGATCTCGGCCACTACGTCGGAGAAGGAGGGGCACGGTTCAACGAAACCGCCCTCTTAGAGGAAGTGGGAATCCGAAACTTCGTCCCCACTTCGCAACAGCGGCACCCGACGATCACTTCCATGAATCCCGTGTTTCGATTCATATTTTATGTTTTGACGCGGATCCTCAAGCCAAGGAAGTACAATCACACCGCTCTCTCCCAAGAAGATACAAAAATGCTTCATGCGATGATTCACAACGCCAACATTAATTGATGTCAATTTGTGATGACTCACATGTTTAGCGCAACCTCCGACGATCAGACGCTTCCCTACGCCCTCTTCGTCATGGTGATTCTTGATGAATACCACATCAAGACCGACATTGGACCGAAGCAAAAAGGGACGAAGCATTGGGAGATTGATGAATCCTCCTTCCACTCGGGCACCGACGAAACTCTGTTTCGAACGCCTCGTCCACGACGCCAACCAAGGGAGGCCTCTTCCAACACCCCATCTCTTGCCGAGCAAATGGCCGCCTTGACTGCCACCCTTTCTCGGATCGACACCAACGTCTCCCAAACAGCCCAAAACGTCAACATTTTGAGCCGTGAGCTTCACGGGTATTTTGACTTTGTCAACTACCCTTACGCTCATATGGTCCCTTACGTTCCTCCGCCAAACTTCGGGGGTGAACCAAGCGGGACAAATGACGTTGGAATTGAAGATGGTGAAGAAGAAGAGAACGCTGAAGATGAAGAAGAAGAGGAAGAAACCTAAGAAGAGGAAGAAGACGAAGATGATGAGGAAGACATCGACGAAGACCAACTCCTCGATGATCTTTCCCCGGATTTCTAGAGTTCTAGCTCTTTTCTCTTTTTCTCTTCCTATTTTTTTAATTGCTTCCATTATGTGTACTCTGCCTTTTCCCTAATTTAATAAAATAGAATCATTATGGTTTTTAAATCTTTTTGTTAATGTCAAAAGGGGGAAGATAAGGGCTATGCATTTATTAAGGGGGAATTTTTATTAAGGGGGAATTTTTTTAAAAACGTTCAAAACCCTATGCATATCCCCGTCTTTTTTTCCATTATCAAAAAGGGGGAAATTGTTGGAACACACATTTTATTGCGTTAAACTAAAGTCGAGTTCATTTCTGACAGGTTTTGATAATTGCCAAACCGCCGTTGATATGAAGAGTTTTTTTGAACAACTCAAGGCGTGAAGAATGGCATGGAATAAGACCAAAAGACTTAAGGACAAAGATCAAGAATTGAAGACTTAGTCCAGTCGGTCTTAGTGTGTTCTAACCCACAATCAATTCAAGTCTCGGTTCTCAAAGAGTCAAAATAATTTTACAAAATCATAAAACGTTTTTGTGCATCAAAATAAGCGTTTTTAATAAATTTTTATTGTATTAAAATCTCTGGTCCTTGCCCAGACCAAAAACCACCTCAGTCGGCGTTCGGTGTTCGGCATCGGCGTCCGGCATTCGAGGTTTGGCGTTTGCTTTTCGGCGTCCGAGCCAACTCGGTGGTTTTCAATATTTTAAACCTCGTTTTTACCTCTGGAAATATTTAAAAGGTTCCCAAATAATTATTTTATAAAAACCAATTTTGTATCTTGGTCTCTCGGTCTAACACGTGAAAAACGATCAAAATCGTACACACGTGACAAACGACCTCGAAGACATGGTTTTTATCAAACAAGTCTTGGTTTCACTATTTTACACCATATACAATTTTTTTCAAACTTGGTTTTTACTTTTGGGAACACTTCGTTTTTGGACCTCGGCATTTCGGGTTAAGTTTCTCGCAGGATGATTTTAACCAGCTGATAATCGATTGTCATATGGCAATAATCGACTGCTGGCTGCTATAGTTTCTGAACATTAAGTTCAGAACCACCCAATAATCGACTGACATTTATTGTCACTCGATTGTCTGAGTTTTTCTTCAAACCTAGAAACTTCAGAGAGGATTGATAGTCGAATGACAGCACTTGACAATCGACTATCAGTGTGACCGTTGCCCCCCAACGGATAGAATTTTAAATTTTTGGACAAAGAATCTTCTGACAATCGATTATCTTTGTTTGACAATCGATTATCACTCTACAACTCTGAAAATTTTGTCTTGATCCTGTTAGAAATTTTGCAACGGGTTTATCCCATTTTAGGTTATAAAATGGCACCCAAATCCTCTCATTTTACACACAATTCTTCAATATTTCAATACTCTTACATTGCATAAGCATTCCTATTTTTTATCTATTTGAGAGCTAAGTTTTGAATAAATTGTTGTGTTTTGAGCGTTTACTAGTTCACTCATATCTACTCTTTGTGAGAGTTTTATTCCTGACATAACTTCTAGAGTTTTCAATGTCAAACTTAAATGCCTGATAAAAGAGCTCAAAACGAAAAAAACATTTGGTGTTGTCCCAGCAGGTAAGTTTACATTATAAAGATTTTTCTAATTAATACATTCTCATTTTATACATCGCTTATTCTTTTCCATGCAGTTGTCTATACTATGGAATTCCAAAAGAGAGGACTACCACATGCCCACATTTTACTCTTTCTCGCACAAGGGAATAAGTTTCTGACACCAATAGACATTGATAAGATTATCTACATAGAGTTGCCAGATGAGTCATTGGAACCACTATACTTTAAAGCAGTCACCGATTTTTGTTGCATGGACCATGTGGCAATGACTCTAGATATGCTCCTTGCATGAAGTATGGAAAGTGTTCTAAATACTTCCCAAAACAATTCAATGAAGAGAAGAACGTTGATGATCGTGGATATCCAAAATACAGGAGAAGGAATGATGGGAGGTCTGTCACGAAGAATGGGGTAGTTTTGGATAATAGGTTTGTGGTTACGCATAATCGAGACATATTGATTAAATATGGAGCTCATCTGAATGTTGAGTGGTGCAATCAATCATGCTCCATCAAGTATTTATTCAAGTACATCAACAAAGGCCTTGATCGTGTCACTGCTGGATTTTATGAAAGCACAAAGGTTGGATCCGTTTCTACTGCAAATCAACCAAATGAAGTTCAGCTATACTACGGTAGTAGATACATTTCACCTTGTGAAGCGACATGGAGAATATTTGGATATCAAATCCAATTTAAATTCCCTTCTGTTGAGCGATTAAGTTTTCATTTACTTGGGGAACAATGGATTTTCTTTCAAGACGAGGATAATGCTAGCATGGTTTACCGTCGCGAACGCATACGAGAGAACAAATTTCTTGCTTGGATGCGCGCAAATGCAACTTACCATGAACCAAAATTCTTGACATATGCTGAATTTTCACAGAAGTTTGTTTGGAAGTCAGAACAAAGAGAGTACTTTCCTCGAAAAGGTGGTTTTGCAATTGGGCGACTGATATATGTTCTACCGGGATCAGAAGAGGCCTATTACTTGAGAATGTTGCT
Source organism: Cuscuta australis (assembly GCA_003260385.1). Taxonomy (NCBI): domain Eukaryota; kingdom Viridiplantae; phylum Streptophyta; class Magnoliopsida; order Solanales; family Convolvulaceae; genus Cuscuta; species Cuscuta australis. Next base: position 142,632 of record NQVE01000130.1, on the reverse strand, counting down.
AAATATTATTCGTGGACCAACAAGTTATGCTGATTTAAAGACTATGAATGACGTTGTTCACAATATTTATCAGGATGCGTGTTATGCTCTTGGATTGTTAGACGATGATAAAGAGTACATTGATGGGTTTAGTGAAGCAAGTCAATGGTCTTCAGCACTCCAGTTACGAATTTTATTTGTAACACTACTCGCTAATGTGACAATGTCAAGGCCGAAGCATGTTTGGGAGAAATGTTGGGAATGCATGGATGATGACATTCTTCACCAACAACGAATCCTTCTTGGTCATCAAGGTAACTATTTCTTTATTGTTAAAAGATATGTATTATTGGTTAATATATACATATGCTTATTTTATTCAATTTTAATGTATCCTTGTTTATAGTTAGGTTTAATGTTGAGTGAAGATGAAGTTCAAAATTATGCTTTGATTGAGATAGAGATGTTGCTTAGAGCGCGTGGTAAGAGTCTTCGTGACTATGAGGAAATGCCTTTTCCAAACATGGATGCAACTTTGATATCCCGTAAAAGGCTGATACTTGATGAGCTTCAATACGACAGGACATCATTGGCAAATGAGCACATATAAATGATGGGATCTTTAAACGATGAGCAACAAGTGACATATGAGGTTATAATGACATCTATGGAAAAGGGAAAAGGCGGTATTTTCTTTGTTTATGGCTATGGTGGGACAGAGGAAAACATTTTTTTGGAAAACTTTATCTATTGCCTGCGTTCGAAAGGATAAATTGTGTTGAACGTTGCATCGATTGGAATTGTATCACTTTTACTTCCTGGAGGAAGAACGCCACACTCTCGCTTTGGAATACCCTTAACTCCTCATGAAAACGCCACTTGCAGCATTAAGCATGGCACACCACAAGCAGAGTTACTATTGCGAACAAAATTGATCGTTTGGGAAAAGGCGCCAATGACACACAAATATTGTTTTGAGGCACTGGATAGGACTTTGCGAGATATTATGTCATTGCGTGAAGCCAAAAATGCTTTGTTACCATTTGGGGAAAAATAATAGTTTTTGGAGGAGACTTCCGACAAATATTGCCTGTCATACCTAAAGGGACCCGACAAGACATCGTTAATGTAACAATTAATTTCTCATATATCTAGCAATTTTGTACTGTGTTACGTCTCACTATGAATATGCACCGCCAACACATGGCCGATGATAGTACTAATGAAAGTATGCTAGAATTTGCTAACTGGATAACAAGTATTGTGGATGGCCTTGCCGGAGAAGAAAACGATGGATGTTGTGATGTAGATATCCCTTCTGATATGAGCTTGCAAAGTCCAAGAGATCATGTCGCTGCAATTGTTCAAGCCACTTATCCTGATTTTGATAGCATAGCAAAAGACCCAAGTTACTTGCAAGAACAGGTAATTCTTGCACCAACATTAGAGATACATGACATCAATAAATTCAGTTGGAGAAGCGAAAACTTATCTAAGCTCCGATAGCGTTTGCAAGTCAGATTCAAATGTGTATGTCATATCAGACTTGCACTCCCTTGAATTTTTAAACAACATCGCATCTAGTGCGCTTAATCATGAACTGAGATTAAAGGTGGGAACACCGATCATGTTGTTGAGAAATATTGATCAATCCATGTGATTGTGCAATGGAACTAGATTAATAGTTACAAGATTGGGTACTCATTTGATTCAAGGAAAAGTGCTCGGTGGTAAGAATGCAGGCAACGAAGTAGTCATTCCTCAACTTACACTTATTTCTTTAGATACTCAGATACCTTTTAAGTTTCAAAGGAAGTAGTTTCCGATCATGAGATCTTACGCCATGACAATTAACAAAAGTTGAGGCCAATTATTAAAGCATGTGGGATTATTACTCAAAAAACCAGTTTTTAGTCATAACCAACTTTACGTTGCTGTCTTTCGAGTGACCAATCGACGTAGTTTGAAGGTTTTGGTTTGTAATGATGACCTTCCATCAACAAATACTACAAGAAATGTAGTGTATAAGAAAATCTTTCAAAACCTTTAATTTAATCGTTTTTTTTCACTAATTAATTACTCAACATTAGTGTGTATGGTTTTAATTTTTACATTTAATACATTTTTCTTTTATTGTCTTTATATACACTATGAATTTATATACATAGTCAAATTAGTGACTATGTAAAGCACCTGTTAGAAATTCAGTACTCCAAATAAAAACCCTATTTGAACGACCGTATCCGACCATTCAATCAAAACACGGCAGAGCTTTCCCCAAAAAACACACAGGCACTGAATAAGAACAACCCTCAATCTCTCCTACTAGTAGACACCCCGGCGTCCGCCGCCACCGCGCTAACTGACGCACCCCTGACCTACTCAGACGCCCCTGTCCGCGCCTCACTGACGCACCCCTCATTTATCAAGGTATATAATTAAATCACCGAAGTGTGATTTTAGTCGTTAGATTATTGTCTCGATCAATTGATTCTTAGATTGTTGTTTTTATTCAAAAATAAATTCAATAAGGAATAATTTGTATTCCATTATATACCTCATATAGGAAGTAGGATTATTTGTTTAATCAATGCTCGTACATTATTAATTTGTTATATGCTTACTATGTATAATTTGTCAATTTCATTTATTAGTGATGAGTTTATGACTTATAATAGATCAATTTCAAGATATGAGAATTAGACAAACACTGGTAGAAGACATACTGGAGTCTTTTATATTTGTAATGTAACTTTATGAATGATTATCAGCTCCTCTCACAATACTCTCAATACAATTTTGATGTTATATTATCAGCTTATTAATTGATTCTATGGCAGATGGCCGGCACCGGGATGCACCCATACCAACAGCAATGGGCTCCAGCTCCACCTCCAGCCGCCGCACCACCACCTCCTCCGCCGCATGCTCACACTCTTCCTTCTCCAATGCCTTTCAATGACCCTAATTATCCCCTTACCGAAGAGGTAACAAGGAACACAATAAAAGATTCTCTTACTATCTCCCTCTCTGCCTCTCCTTTGCGCAACTTTTGATTCTTGAATTTTAGGTGCGAACTGTATTCATATCTGGGCTGCCGGAGGACGTGAAGGAGAGGGAGCTCCAGAACCTTCTTAGGTGGCTACCAGGTTATGAAGCATCTCAGGTTAATTTCAAAGGTGAGCACCCCATGGGTTTTGCGCTTTTCTCCAATCATCAGTTTGCGATTGCAGCCAAAGACGCCCTTCAGGTAATTACTGGCTTTTCTTATTCAAATTCTGTTTATTTAGTTTTTTTCCTTATTAAATACTTGAAGTGTAGGATATGGTTTTTGATGCGGAGTCAAAATCTGTACTGCACACTGAGATGGCAAAGAAAAATCTTTTTGTCAAAAGAGGTAGGGATTTATATTAATATTCTTCCATTTTTTTAACTTGTGCACACTGAGTTTGCTTCTTGGCCATCTGTAAATTAAGACAAACTTTAATTTACCCGGAAATAAAATTATACATCTGTGCTGGTAAAAAATACTCCGTATGTTATTTAATTAATCGTTTTATCTATTATGTGCACTGTTATGCTCGAGAGATGATTCACATTGCAGATGTTTTAATTGTTTCACAAAAACATGTTTTTTTTAATGATAAGTCTGGATTTCATCTTTCAATGATTTGTGTGCAGGAATTGTTACCGATGCAAATGCTTATGACCAGAGCAAACGGATGCGAACCGTTGGTGATTATACACATACGGGGTACTCCAGCCCCTCTCCTTTTCACCCTCCTCCACCAGCATGGGGTCCACCAGTGTAAGGATTATCCTGCATCTTAACAAGTGCATTAAATTTAAGTTGTACAGATGTCTTGCAGCCTTTTTTTCATGCTTTTAACATGGACATGACTTGTAATGCAATTGTATATCGGGTCAGTTACATGGCCCCACCGCCTCAACCCTATGACCCATATGGTGGTTATCATGTTCCACCCGTGCCAATGCATGTTCCTGCTCCTGTGCATGCATCGCCAAGCAGCTATGTGCCTGTTCAGGTAGTTTAAGACAATAATGTCCATGTTTTATGTCTGGAAATTGTTTACCATTGAATTCATTTTCTGGATATAGATGTGAGTAATAATCATGAATGGGTTTTTTCTTGTAGAACATGAAAGATAACCCTCCTTGCAATACACTCTTTATTGGCAATCTTGGAGAAAACATAATTGAGGAAGAAATGAGGGGCCTTTTCACAGCGTAGGGATGCTAATTTTAGGTTTTACCAAGTTTCACACACCTTGAGTTGTCTGTTTCATTGAGAAGTATGTTTTTGTCAGGCAACCTGGTTTTAAGCAGATGAAGATATTGAGACAGGACAGGCATACTGTATGTTTCATCGAGTTTGAAGTAAGTTCATGTCTTCTATGCAGATGAAGTTGCTTTCATATTTTTGTTCTATTATTCTAGCATGTGGCTTCTGTTATCTACGTTGCTACCTCATGTGACCATTTTGCAGGATGTGCAGAATGCTACCAATGTGCACCAGACATTGCAGGGTGCTGTAATACCCAGTTCTGGCTCTGTTGGCATGCGAATTCAATATCCTTGCCCTATCTATCTCCCCCCTTGCCCCAACCCCAAAGTTCTTCCCATATTGTATTCACTACTTGCATTTGGTTTTTTTTGTCAAGAACTATTGCACCCATGGAGGGTTAACTTTGTTAGGCTCATTATGGTATCTGTTTTCCAATTGTACACATGGCATTCTGTTTCTCAAAGTCCAACCTTAACTGAAACAATTTCACGTTTTCTTAATACATTTCAAAGTATTTAAATTAAGTTCATTTACTCAAAGTCTCGGATAAAGCATTTTTCTCATATTGTTTTCAGATATGCATATTTCCTGAATGCAGTGGTAATGAAAGCTTGACAAAATTGAGTCAAATTGGCCTTCAAAACATTGTGTATCTATGACACTAAAAATATGAATTTTACCGCACATGATTGAAATCGAGAAACTAATTGCAATTAGATTCTAATATGCACTGTCATTCATGAATGTTCTTAATACATACTCCCTCCATCCCAGAAATAACCTCACAATTTGACTTTTTTTATCAAACTATGCAATACTTTGACCACAAATTAAATATAGTTTTATATAATTAAATGTTATAAAAGTTTGATTGATCAAAACTATATTTTAAAGTGAACCCAATTTTACTAAATTTACATTATAACTAAATATATTTTTTTCACAATTTGTGGTCAAAGTGTAATACAGCTTGATAAAAAAGTCCAACTGTGATGATCATTTTGGGACGGAGGGAGTATGTTTTCATGTGGATGGCCATGGTTTTCCTTAACTATCTAGCTACATATTCAAAGAATCCATTTGGGAAAAGGAAGGACTTCAACAACAATGCACCTGCTGCAAATGGAGCTCCACCCATGACATACTAGTAGTGCTGGAAGGGGATGTATTTTGTTCTCTATGTTATGACAAATTCAAATCCTTGCATGATAGGATGCATCAATCATGTCAGCTGTTTCATGTCATCAAGTCATCAGCATAAGCATCTCTTCTTATTTGTGAATGAATGCACCCCGTGGCATCATGAACATTTTATAATTTATCCAGAGCATGCATTTGAAGCAGTGGCATCCTGAGAAAAAGCTAACTACATTGAGTTCATGTTTTTTGATTACATATCATGGGCACGCGTATCACTTTGCTTTTCATACTCTATGATGTTAGATGTCATGGATGCTTCTTTGTTAGCTATTGCTGTCTTTCATAACATTTTTTCCTGTCCACTTTCTAGTTTGGTCGGACAAGTAACATGTTATTCCATAATTCCCTCAAAACGATTCTACTGAAGCATTATTAACATAACATGGCACGATTTGAATAGAAACCCACACCACTATGTTTTACCAATAGAGTTATATTATTTCTACCATGATTGACTACCTCGGAAGTTATCATCTGCATGATTATGATTAGCAACTGTCTAGAAACCTTTATCATGGTCATCATCAGCAAATGAGTTGCATTTCTATGCCATTATGTTCATTGATAGGGTTGGTTCTATATACCACCATTGGTTCAAATATAAGGGACTGGAGAGAATCTCTAGTTAATGTTTGTTTTGCAGGTTCTGTTCACTATAGGACCTTCAGCCGAGCCAGCAAAGCAAATTCTTCCATCAGGTATATCAATTTTCTCTTGTTTTTTCTTTGAAGGAATTAGGCTAGTTTTCATTGGGTTTGTTTTTGGGGTAAAGTTTTTCTCCACTGCTGTCCACTAATAAATTTCTGTTCAGAAGTACACTGACGTATCATTCTCTAATTGGAAAATGTTTTTGGAGGGACATTATGTGCCACGTTTTAACTTCAAATTAGGTGGACAGTCAACATTGGCTTTGTGCTAGTGGAATTTGACAATAATTGCTCAGTGCTTTTTTATAGTAACTAAAACACTAAAAATGAATATTACACCCTTTGTCCTGCTGGGATTTTCTAGGGGTGGGCAAAAAACTGACATGTAATTGTTACCAAAAGTCCAAAACAGTCCAATGTAGTACCAAACCGAAAAAGAGTATTTTAAATACAATCACTATATTTTCATCCTGAACCAGGACCGTACCATTAAGAGTGGGTACATGACCAGTCTAATGTTCAAAACTGAAAAATACCAGACCGTTTTAGTAGTGTTGTCTATAATTAGAAATTTTTTTATACAAACCCTATGTCGATTTAGACAATTAGGCATTTGCAAATGGGCCAAAAAGTATTTGTTTTACTTTCTTTAGTTGAATGCTCAAAAACCCAAATCATGCTATTGATTAAGTTTAAGGAGATCTACTGTACAGCTTTACTCACTCTCCATATATCTCAACTTACACAGTCCCACGATTCACACCAGCACTCAATCTCGACTCTCTCCACTCTGTTTCTTGGGTCTTCCCTTCTTTTCTCTTCAAGGTTCAACAACAAATGTCTTTCTTTACAGTTTCTAGTTCTCATAATAGCCATTGTTATGTCCATGATGTTTTCTTTGTATCCTCACTTTCCTTCGTTCAAGGGTTCAGTTATCAGATTTTTTTTAAAAAAAAAATTAATATATGTGTATGCTTTATTGCTTAAGTTGATGAGATCTGCCTTTTCCTGGACAATTGATGGATCAGGGGTTTTTTAATATGTTCAAGTCTAAGGTTTTTGTCTGTTTTGTAGATGCGGTTGATGTGTTGAAATTTCTACTTCAATTTTGAATTTTCAAATTCCTGTTCTTTGTATATTCAGATTATTGAATGCCAAATATTGTTAGTTCAGTCGATTAAGCTCCAATTGAACTATCTCATGGCAAATACTATATTCTCCTCTGTATTGTAATTTTTTAATGCTATTTGTATGGATTCAATTTTAAGGCTAAATTCTTCTAGTGTGTTTACTTTGAGCAGAATGTTTTTATATACTCCCTCTGTCCGGGAATGATATTTCTAAATTGACTTTTCATGCATTTTAAATGATTAATTAGAATTGAAAACAATGCAAATGTCTATTATACCCTTAACGAAAGTTGGTAGAGTATGTTAATTGAGGTAGGTGGGGTGTAATAAAAGAGGAAAGTGAGCGTGGTTGAGGTATTTCCAATGTTAAAAAGCGTAATGGGTATATCTTTTCCGGACTAAAAAATGGAATGGAGAACTTTCCCGGATGGAGAGAGTATTATAATACTCCATCTGTCCACAAATAAACTTTACGTTCACTATTCACAGGGTTAAATTTTATTCACTTTGTTGACCTATTTTCGTCATTCATTTGATAAAATAATATAGTCATGTCACCTCTAGTTTTGTAGATCTTTTGATATAGTTTTTTAATATGTAATTTTTATTTTTCAATTCTACACAATTTTTCATATAAAATGATTTGAAAGTAACTTCGGTCAAACATCGTTATGCGTAATGTAAAGTTTATTTGTGGACAGAGGGAGTATGTTAATTTCCGAATTGAAAGCTAAACCATGGGAGTGGTGTCATCTCTTTTTTGTCTCTTACATTCCTTTCATCAAACTCGAAAATATAACATAATCACTCGATTTGAAGATGAACTTTGCACAGAAGAGTTAGAGAGGTTTACGAAAGCATTGACACACGGCTAGACAGGTACTGGAGTACTAGTTGCTATAATCCTGCATTTTGTCAGTTTAGTTTTTTTATATTGTTTATTGATTTGATGTGTTCTTTTGTCTTATTTTGTTGGTTAATATGGAACTGGCAAATGCAATAGCTGGAGATTCAACCATCAATGAATTTGAATACAATTTTGGTGTTTGGTTCCATTAACTCCATTCCAATATAAGTTGTCCGTTTTAGTTTATGATGTTTAACTGAATTTATTATTAATTTATTTAAAAATTAATGTTGAATTATAAAATAAAAATTATATAGAGTATTTGTTTAGTTTTAACTTTTTGGAGTCAAAATTGTAAACTTTGATGATTTGTTAAATAAGATTTATATTAGATATTGATAAGGAATAATTTTATTAGACTTCTTGTAAACTATTTTCAATATATTTTTATCTCATTAGTAAACCATGTAATTCTTTTTCAATTATATGTCAAAGGGCAATCTTGATTGATTGCAAAAGGTTAAAAATAGACTATTACTATAGGACATAAGAAGTGTATTTTAAAATTATGTAAAAAAAAAGTACTAGAAATAAAGAGATGAGAAAAAAATGGTTATACTTTGGTGGATGTAAATAATAAACATATAATTTAAATTGGACCGAAAAGAATATTAGATTTCAGGTGTAAGATTTCAAACGCATAATCTTTGGAAGGCTATTTAAATTTTAATTATTTAAATGAAATGTGTAGTTTTATAAAATTTTCAAGTAATGTAATACTCTCTCATTGCGTTTAAATAAAAAGTAACGTGTCGAAAAGCACTCCGATTGCTTTTAAATAATGTAATACATCTACCCAAGTCTACTCTAATTGATTTAAAAAGTTCAAAACTGAACAAATATTTTGGGATGAGAGAGTTTAATAATACTATTTTTTCCTACATATTGTGATTAAAGTTTAAAAATATAGACTAAACAATTCATACAAGTATAAAACAAATTTAATGCGCATGAAAAATCATCTGCAAAGAAATAATGAACGGAAAAAGACCAGAATAAAAATAAAATATAGTAAAAGAACCCAAATAAGTCCATTATGTTTTATCCAAAATAAAGTCTATAATACCAATATATAATACAAAAGATAATATGGAATGTCACGTCAGTCTTGAGATAAAAGCTATATTTTGTTCATATTTGGGGTGTTCCCTTAATGATAAAAGCAAAACCATGTTGAAAAATTGGGAGGGATGGATAACAACGATGCAAAACAGCGACGCAGCGTTATAGGATTAGAATACGAAGAACATGAAGAACGATGTGATAGAGTTAGCGAATCGTGCATAAACGCTCTCAGATTAGAGTTTTTTTGTGGTATATCAAAATATTTCAATCGGATAAGACGCAAGCAATCTAGAATGAGTGTGAAATTTCTATTGTCTCGAAAACATACTCTACGCCTTGTATTTATAGGAAAATTTTCAAACGGGCGTGTTGCTTGATGAAATAACCAACTTTTGGGTAACATTCGAATGTTGGTGCTAAAACATTCGAATGTTCAATGGCGGATTGGTTTGAACGACTACTTCTGTAGTTAAGTGCGAACAATTACAACTTATTGCGAAACATTCGAATCTTTGGGTTCAAACACTCAAATATATCGAGTAGTTTCCCACATGATGCGCTGAATAAACACAACATTCGAATGTATTGATTTGTACATTCAAATGTTCATTATTTTGAACTCCATATACGAAAATCTAAAAGATTTTCATAAAGCAACGATGAATATGTGGGTAATTTATAGTACTTCCTCAATCCCAATTATGATTACGATTTTATTTTTATCACCTCTTGTTTTGTAACTTTTGATGTAATTTTTAATATGTACGAGTCATATTTTTATTAATGTACCAATTTGTAAACAAAATAATTTCAAATATCATAGGGTTTTATTTCTTAATTCTCATTTTGTAATCAAAATAGGGATCGAGGAAGTATAATCTAGTAAAATCCAAAGGACCCTCACTGGATGACGCCCCCCATACTTTGATCCGACTTATACTCCGTAGTACTTCATATAATCTTAATCAGTTTCTTAGACAGACATCTCGTGCTTAGTGTGCACGATGAACCACCACATTGAATCAAACTCTTGTCGGAAATCGATCCTCATATCTTCAACATAATTTCTTCTTAAGGACAAACCAAGTTATCCGTGCGAACGAATTGATTAAGAAAGGAATCAATAAATAGTGAGTTAATAAAGTAGATAACCACTGAATTTTATCTTAATTATTAGATGGAAACAGAAGAGAAGAAAAATCTCACTGCGCATTTACCAAATGAAGGATGAGTTTACTTCCACTGGCAACCACTTTTCCCATCACTTATACAAGTAAAGAAAGTTTCCTAATTATGGGCACACAACGAAGATCTTGTAAAACAAAATCAATATTCAATCAAATCCGATTTTTGCACACAACGAAGATCTTGTAAAACAAAATCAATATTCAATCAAATCCGATTTTTTTGCATCATTTAGCTATAAACTTTTCATAAATGTATACTTTCTTCCCGAACTTTAAAAATTACTCCGTCCAGAAAAGAAGTTTACATTCTCTTTGATCTTCGTCCGGAAATAAAGTTTACATTTCTAATTTTAATCCACATTCTTCCAAAAATACCCTTCTCTATCTTTCTTTCTTTCTCTTCTTTTTTCCTTACTTTTTCCTTATTTCTCCCCTTCTCTTCTCTGCCACCCCTTTCTCTTCTTATCCTCATTCTTTCTCCTCCCAGCGCAACTCTTTTTTTCTTTTCTTCTTTTCTCTTTTCTCTTTGTGTAGATCTGACTTCTTCTTTCTCCTCTTCCTCCCTCTTTCTCTTAGATCTAAACAGATCTGCAATCACAGAGATGGGATATGGCGGCAATTCAGATGCTAGCGGTGATGGGGGCTGGCAGTGACACAGGCGAAGATGGGGTGGTAAGGATGGTGGTTGTGATAGGGGATGGAGGCGATGGGGGGGCAAGTGCGAAGGGAGGCTGATGATTGTGGTGGGGGATGGCAGCGAAGGGAGACTGCCGGAGACGGGGTGCTGACGGGGGCTAGCGGCAAGCCGGCAATGGGGTTGCATAAATTGGCAGTGTAGTGAAGCTAGAAGTGGGAAGGGTATTTTGGACTAATCCGCTCCATAGTCAACCATCAATAAAAATGACTAAAAATCAAAATGTAAACTTCTTTCCCGGACAGAGGGAGTACATCACTAGTCCCTATATGTTTAATAAAATAGGTGTTTTACCCTAAACTATTAAAAATGCATATACTTTTGATAAAGTGTATGTTTTCATTGAATTTTTAAAAAATATACCATTAGTCCTATATTTTAAAAATAGTACAAGATTGAAACTCTAAAAATTTCTCTTGGTTTAGCGTATTTGACCAAACTTGAATAAAAAGAAAAAAGATAACAGGACTAATGATGCACTTTTAAAAATTTCGGAGAAAAAACACACGCTGTTTGAAAAGTATAATGATGCACTTTATGAAAAATATAAAAACTAATGGTACACTTTATGAAAATGTAAGGACTAATGATGCACTTTAAAAAATTCAGGGTAAAAAGTGTAAAACATGCACTTTTTCTTTTTAAAGAGTTCTAGTGTAAAACACACTTTTTAAAAAGTATTGGGATGGAAACATAAAAATCCCAATCAAATCCTCTACAGAACTTTCTCATTGCTATTCAAAAGGAAATTATAATAGATTGCTCACACCTAACATACTTAGCCAAATATGGAAAATCAATGCCATTATATTCCTAGAACAAGTAAAAGGTTCAAACTTAACCAAGATATGCATATATGGTGAATCAAACCCATTCTTGTTTATGGTGAGACAGTTCAGTCATGACAAAGATTTTCATTCCTAACACCATTCATTACAGATACAGTGGTGAATCTCCCATCAAAATGGTAACAAAACAAATACTTATATGCAGATTGTGTGAATGCTGCTTGATGCCTAAGACTTGCACATTTGCAAATTTCTGCAACAAAAAAAAAAGAGATTCATAGGAAACAAAAGCCTCAAGTTAGATATAAACCTGTTATTGTGAATCCAAATGATAAGTGTTTCTCTATTTTGTGTTCCCCTTAGATCGTCCACCGCTTTGGCCTTTGGGCAATTAGTTACTCACTTCCATGATACAATTACACAAAAAGATCACAAATCTGAAAGAATATCAAGCAGAGGAGAAATGTGGGCGTGGGGGAGGTAGCGATTGGTGGTGTGTTTGAGGAATGTGATTGGGAATCCCATGATTATTAGTGCTTCCCGAGCTGTTTTGCAAAATGAAGGGGTGGCTCAAAAGCTGCAGAGCCGTCAACCGTTTCTCTGGATCTCTCTGCAAGCAGAGGGAGATGAAGTTTCTAAACTCTCTTGAAGCCGTGGGTGGCGCCTCAGGCGGTTTCGACATACAAATGGCGCACATGAGGGAAGCCCAATCCCCTTGCCTTCCATCGTTGAAGGGGAATCTCCCCAAGTAGAACTCCAAAATGCTCACTCCCAAACTCCATATATCCCCTGCGTAACCATTGTACTGTCCCTGGTTCAGATCTGTGTTTATCCTCTCTGGGCTCATGTACGCGATGGTGCCAACGGAGGAGTTGCAGGGATCCATTGTTTGCGCGAGGATTCTCGAGACCCCAAAGTCGGCTATCTTCACCTTGCGCTGCGAATTGATTAGCAAATTGGAGGGCTTGATGTCCCGATGAACAATCCTCCGTCGGTGGAGGTAGCAGAGTCCGGAGAGAATCTGGCGGGTGAGATCCGAGAGGGAGGGTTCGTGAGGCATGTGGGTCCCTTCCAGCGATCCTCTGTCCACGTACTCGAGGAGGACTTGAATCTCGCCATTGTGATCGGACAAACCGTGGCATTTAACCACGTTGGGGTGGTCGACGTCGCGGAGGATCTCGATCTCGCGACGCATCTGGAGGCGGACGGAGTCCTCGTGGTGGCCGTGAATCACCTTCAGAGCATAGAACTTGCACGTCGGACGGTGGAGGACCTTGTAGACCGTGCCGCCGCTCCCACTCCCGATGCGGTTGATGCGCTCCAGCTCGGAGAAGGTGAGAGGAGTCGATATATCAGACGAGGATGGTAACACCGAGGCCGGAGACGGGGCCGAGGTGGGAGGGAGAGGAAGAGGTACCGCTAATCTAGGGTCACGTTGAGGAAGAGGAAGGGTTAGATCGGGTTTCCGCCGGTGACGATTACGATTCGCTGCAGGGGAAGATGAGGGCGGCGGCGGAGAAGAAAACTCCGATGGAGCGGAATGTGCCGGTTGAAGCGACCGCATGATTGATTGGTGTGTGGGTAGATCGATTATTGGAAAAAATGGCAGTAAATGATGAAACAAAAAGCTGGGCTCTGTTACGTGACAACACATACTTGTCCCAAAAATGTAGCAATTTATATCGTACAACTGGCTGTACGGGAAGAACCGTACAGCCGGCGTTTAATTTGGGCTAAAGGAAAGTCGGCAATGAAGAAGGTGAACTGGATCTGCGGCGATGAAGAAGGAAGACCTGCGGTGATGAAGAAGGAAGATCTGCGGCGGCAGGTTAGGGCGAAACCGATCGGCGATGAAGGCGGCAGGTTTGGGTGAAATCGATTGGCGATGAAGAAGACTCTTCCACGCTAATTCCAATATGGTCTTCAACAAGATTTTAGATTTTCATGAATGGTACATTATTTAAGAATGAGTACTAGGCTATTTAGGAATGAGTATTACTAGATTTTAGAATGAGTATTACGTCATTCATAAATTAATATTGTACAAATGTGCAAAAATGAGTACTATGTTATTTCAGAATGAGTATTGTGTTATTTCAGAATGAGTACTACAATATTTCAAACGAAGTGTTATGTTTGTGCGAGAATGAGTACCACTTAACTTCAAAATGAGTAATATCCAGATGTACCTATCTCTAGGTACAACCGGTTGTACCATATACTTACTCCAAAAATGTTACTCGTATGATTGTTATCACTAGGGCTGTTCATCGGTCTAAGACCGGACCGAACCGGACCGACCCGGACCGGACCGAAGACCGAAATGAGTAAATTCAAGGACCGAAGACCGGACCTAAATCTACTCGGATTTGGACCGGACCGGACCGAAATATTTAGGACCGAACCGGTCCGGACCGATTGGACCGAAAAAAATACATATTTTTTTAATTATTTTGATCAATTAAATATATTTTAGACTTTTTATTTTGTACCATTCAAATAGAAAATGAATAAAAAAATATGCAATCTTAAAATGAATACACAATATGAACTATTTCAATGTAGAAACATAAAAACAAATATGAAATGTTTTTTTTAGGTTTTTTAAAAAAGTACTTAATAAAAAACCTTTTTAATTAAATAAATTAAAATATCTATTAAAATAGAGCATTAAAGTGTAATACGGAACTTAAAAAGTAGAGTTTTAGTATTTAGGTCTTTTAGGTCCAGTAGGGTCATTAGGTCCAACCGGTCCAATCGGTCCGGACCTAAATCATTTCGGGTTTGGACCGGACCGGACCGAAACCTGAATGTCTAAATTTTCTGGACCGAAGACCGACCCGAAATCCATTCGGTCCGGGTTCAGTCTGGACCTAACGGTCCGGTTCGGTCGGTTTTTTCGGTCCGGACCTAAATGTGAACAGCCCTAGTTATCACCCCTCATTCCTTCATGTGATGAACCCTTAAAAAAGATTCCTACAATTTAATTTTTTTTTGTCAAATTATAGTATTCTTTGACTATAAATTAAATATAATTTAAAATAATTAAATATTATAAAAAATTGATATTTCAAAAATATATTTTAAAATAAATAAAATTTTATTAAATTTACATTATAACTAAATATATATTTTTTTATAACTCACGGTTAAAGGATGCCACAAATTGATAAAAAAGTCAAACTGTGACAATTTTTTAGCAACAAAAGAAGTATATGTTTTTAAATTAATTTTTTTGAGTGCATGGCATTTAATTGTTATAATATAAAAAACTAAAAATATAATAATCTAAAATGGGAAAACGTATTAATAACAAAATAAAAACCAGAAAACATTATAAATTTTTTATATTTTATATTAGTTTATAAAATAAAGAATATGTTACTACAGATGTGAAGTAAGTGATAAAGTAAAGAATATGTTACTTTGTGATGTACTCCGTAAGTTATTAAAGAATATTTTTGTAAATATTAAAAAAAGTAAAAGTATAATCATTGTAGTGTGGATGTGAAGCACTACAGATGTGAAATAAGTGAGATGGTGAGTGCTGTCAGCGCTGATGTGACATTGAGTGGCTGCTGATTTGGAGTGAGCGATGGTAAACGTTACAGATAGCCTTAAGGGTTAAGATCCAAATTTGATTTCTCGCAATTGCGTTGAGAGATAAATATGTTAAGCATAGAGCCTCTGCAAGTATCAAGTACAAGCTCAATTATTTGTCACCAATCTCCAATTAAAGTTTAATTTACTTCCTCTCAATAACCGCCCAGCCGGGTCTGAGGAGGACTCGAGAATGGGGCTCATCTTTTCATTTTTTTCATTTTCTATACTATTATTCTGTATGTTACAAATATTTAACAATCATGATAGGCGTACCCAAAAGATTGTACTCCAAAATTTATCCCAAAGATTTACATTTACATTTTAATAACCTACATTGACACAAAATGTTAGTCGATCACAAATTTTATGCTCACATTTTATGTTAATGTAAACCATCAATCTCGCACATATATTGACACAGAATGTAAGTATAAATATGTCGGTTATAATTTTTAGTGTAGAAGTAAATTTATTCAATATATAATTACAGTTACCTATTTATTTTCTTTGATATGTTTATTTACAAATTATAATTTTTCGAAAAACATAACTTTAGAGGATACTAGAATAATTTGTCGGTAATGCTATCTCCATTTCAAAGTACTTCGTATTTATTTAGTTTTAATATTTTATAGTCAAAATCAATAAATTTTAATCATTAATTATATAAAATTTATATTGAATATTGATATAAAAATAAATTTATTAGACTTCTATTATAAAATAAATTCAAAATATTAATCTGTATTTTATTTAATTAAAGGATGTATAATGTACGGAGTAATTATTGATTAATTAATCTGTACAAATTTAAATAAGGTGGAGTAAAACTTCCATTGAAAAACAGTGGCCGTATGAATTGTAGACTAAGAATAACGTTAGCGTTTTGGATAAAATTTTAACAGTGTAGATTAATTTGAAAACGCTAATCTCTAGCGCTATTCCCTTATTCCCAAACATGTCCTAAAAACACTAGTCAAGTTTAGCAATAAATAAGTCAAACTGAAAAGAGGTGGGGGTGAGTATCATTTCCTATTCCGTATATCAACCAGCCATAAAAGTCAGCAGACGGAAGAAGTCACCGGCGGCGAAGCACAAGACGGCCGCATCTGGCAGGGAAGTTAGTTACAGTGGTAGTACTTCTGTTTTTGGAGCATCAACATCAACCAATTAGCTCGCTGAAGCACAAAGGACCGACGACGATGTCAAAGCTGACAGTTTTCCTAACGTTAGCGTGGGCACTGAGCCTTCTCTATGGCGAGATGTTCGCTTTCTGGATTCCCTATATCTGGTCGTGTTCTTGGCCTCGCCCACCTTCCTCTGTAAGAGTTTTTAAACTTTTTTTTCTTGTATTTGTTTGCTCCCATCGTCATTGCTTGTCCACTAGCCTTTCTAATATTAGGTCATGCGATTTTATCTTATTGGAATTAGAATTGGCTTCCTCTTGTTTATTTTCTTCTCTTATCATTGCTGGCTTTCTGCGTTAACTAATAGCTCCATCAGTTTAATAGTGATTGCTATTGTCATTTGGTTCAGATTCAGATGATAAGGATTGGTATGAAATGTTTCATAGCTATCCTTCCATGAGGATGATTGATTACTTGAGTAACACTGTTGAGTGGCCTCACTAGGAAACGGGTGAAGTTTGAGGCTAGGAGGATAAAAACATGAAGATTCATTTCTCATTGCTGGCTCACTGCTTGATTACTAGTGTCATCAGGGTGAGATTCTGTAATCAACGTCATGGAAGGATAACTATGAGACATTTTGTAGATACCCTTCCACGAGGATGATTACTTAAGTCACACTGTTGACTGGTGTCACTAGAAGAAATGGTGAAGTTTTATGGTAGGAGGATAAAACCTGCGGATTAACTTTTGGAAACTGAAGTTTTGTAGTAGCATTTCTGTGACACCAATGCCACTCCCCCCCTCCCTCCCTTTGATGGGTCTATTTCCTTTTCTATTCTGGGCTCATTATTCTAGTAATAATTTTGATGTTCCTAACATAACTGCACTGGGCTGATTTCTGTGGAAGGAACCTGAAGCTCTAGAAGTTATTAATAGATCTCTTGTGCGAATGGTTTACACTGTTACGGAATAGATTTTGGATTGAAAGGGCATCTTTGTTCTTTATGCTCTCATTTATGCATTGCATTCTCTTAGTAATCGGGAATACTGATATATGGTGGCATGCCTTCTTCATAAAGATTAGCATTCATAAAGATTAGCATTCCTGTGCTTTTATGCTGTCTGACATCTCTGTTTCTGAAATTTTAAGGTGAGCAAAGTAGATAATCCTGGTGATTATGTAAAAATTGCTGTCCTTGCCGATCCTCAGGTAATATTTTCAAAACCAATAGCAAATTTCATTAGTACCAACTCTACTGACCTTCTGGAGTCCGATTTCATACTTTTGCTCACATGTAAAGATGTTCACAGCTTATGGACAAAACTTCCCTCCGCCTTGCTCCAAAGTCCTTGGCTCTAGAGATGGCTCAATTCTATACAGATTTGTTCATGCGTAGGGCGTTCTTATCATCTATTTTTCCATTCAAACCAGATGTTATTTTGTTCTTGGGTGATTATTTTGATGGTGGACCTTTCCTGACTGATAAAGAGTAAGTCTTGACTGTTATCTCTAGTAGTTGAATTGGCATTTTGTGTGTTGATATAACCTCTTTAGTCTTACTTTGGGTCAATCTCCACTAAATGTCTAAATCTGTAAGTGTTGAGCTTCATCAAGTACTTTGTTAATTTATCAATTCAATTAGTTTATTAATTTATTAATTCAATTTTCAATAGATGGTTGGAATCCTGGAGCCGATTCAAACATATATTTAACCTGGATATGCTTCAGCAAACTACAAATATTAAATTGTTCTACCTCGCAGGGAACCATGATGTTGGCTATGCTGCCTTCCACTCACGTATGCCACAGGTATGTCAATTCATCAGGAGTAGGGACTCTTCAAAATTTTTATATTTTAAACTTTTAGACCAGCAATGCTCTATGGGGCGGAGTATTGGGCAGTTAAGAAGATTCACGTGCGCCATCTACATGTGGCAGAGATGCGGATGTTGCGGTGGATGTGTGGTCAGACGAGGCAGATAGGATTCCGAATGAGGTAATTCGAGGTTGGTTAGGCATGGCGCCAATGGAAGATAAGCTTTGGGAAGCTAGGTTGAGGTGGTTTGACCATGTGAGAGGGTGGAATGCGGACGTTCCACTGCGGAGATGCGAGAGACCTACTTTGGTAGGGGCCTAGGGGATGTAGGGGGAGGGGTAGACCTAGGAAGACTTGGAATGAGGTGATTAAACATGACTTAGGACTTCTTGCCCTTACTGAGGATATGACCTTAGATAGGAGCGTTTGGAGAGATGAGATTAGAGTAGCTGGGTAGGTGTCTTGAGCTAGGGGGTTGTTGTTGTGTGCCTTGTAAGCCTTTTATGTGTGGTACTTTTGCCATTTGATTGCAATACTCTCATATCATAACTTCACTTTATTTAGTTTAGCCTCTCTACTTCCGGGCAGGGGCAAGGTCTGCCTACACACACCCTCTCCAGACCCTACTTTCGTGGGATTCAACTGGGTTGTTGTTGTTTTAAACTTTCAGTTTCCGAAGCATTTTCAGTATAAGTTATACGTAACATCTTACTTATCCCCAATCCCAACCAACAATAGCAACCAACCCAGTAAAATCCCAACTTTGTTAGTCTGGATCATCACGATGTACACAGCCTTATCGCTGTAAAAACAGAGATGATGTTTCCGTTAAGACTTCGATACATTGCTCATTGCTGCATTTACGGCTCAAAACTTCATGGGAAATAAGAAGCAAGAAAAGTTTAATATGCCAACTTGATTTAGTCCATTATATAATCAAAGCTAAAGCATCATCAAATGACTCTTTTATATCCTGGCAATGAACACATAAGCTTACATTATTTTATTGTTTGGCATATGTTCTTTTCCTTTTAAATTTTATTAGTGTTTGGCTTTTATTTTTGAATGCATTCTTCTGTCGGTAGTTACACTTTGTCATTTGACAGTTTCTCATCTTTTCACAAGTGCGTATTTTTGTTTATATGCATTCAGGTTATCAGACGCTATGAGAAAGTATTTGGTGTGAGGAATTACCATTTCACAATTGGAGCAGTAAACTTTATTGCTGTTGATGCGCAAACATTGGACGGTAACTTTCTTCTTCAGCTCAAGATCACTGTGTGAGATTTCCTCACATTGCAGGTTGATAGAATGTAAGATGGGATAAAGGTTACCATAAGCCACTGGGCTAAACCACATTTAAGATTGAATCCAATCGATTTCCTAGTTCAACTCAAGAGCGTATATACCCATCACTCTCTCTTCAAACCTCCGATGTGGGATACTTTAACTTTTGAATCAAACTGGATGACCACTTTCAAATGGACCCCCCCCCCCTTCCTGGGAAATGAGAGGATTGAAAGTGCCAACACCTAAAGGACCATGATATGATGGATATGGACTTCCAGAATGAACCACATATTGTTTTCCATACGGACAACTGGGCTGAAGACTAACGGGCTGCTAGAAATGAACTTCTAGACACACCTTATCAAATGAGTTGGGCAAAAACCTACTTTGATACCATGATAGAATTTAAGATGAGATGAAGATTACTGGATTGAGTCATAAGACGCTTAGGGGGTGTATTCAATCCATTGATTTTACATAATCCATGGATTCTAAACAATCTATCAGAATCTTTTAAAATCTGGATTGAATACATCTTCCTTAGGTTGAACCACATTAAAAGATTGAATCATATTGATTACCCAATTCAACTCAAGAGCTTATATACTCATTACATTCTCTTCAAACCTCGGATGTGGGATGATGTGGGTTACTTTAACAGAGGCGACATAGGCTAGGTCTGCAAGCCAGTTCTTTACTTTCTCCGGAGTAATATGTAATTCTATACTGTAATCACACCGAGGGGAACTTGTAACACCTGTTTGTATTTTGCAGTCTCATTTATGAAACTAAATCTGTCTAATTAGTGTTTGATTTGTACAATAATCACTTGTAAACTGTCTCATCCCCGAAAATGTGGAATTATTTCGCATTGATTTGTTGGACAGTTATTACTTATGAAGTTCCATAAAGATGCTGATGGGAAAACATTATTTCCCCAGGGAAGCCCCAAGGAATAGAGACTGCTACCACATGGAATTTTGTTAAAGAAGTCTCCAAGAGTATGAGACCTGTTTGTTCTTATCTTTTTTTTCAAGATAATGTTCATTTTCAAATAAATATTAGATTCCTATTTTCTGTCTGATACTATGTAGATATTACTTCAAGGCCTAGTGTTCTGTTAACTCATATCCCACTTTATAGACCAGATTGGACTTCATGTGGTCCTTATCGTGCATCACCATTTATTAATCAGGTAGGTCTAATCTCTTCTCTGCTTATGATTGTATCCTAAATATGTTTTTTCTGAAGTGCATATTGTTCTCTTTCCATTTCAGAGGATTAACCGTGATGACCATGATAAGGAGATATTGTGAGTTCCTTTCATGAGTTTATGTGCATTCCCCACTTTGTGCACACTAGTACTGAAATTTAAACTTGTCTTTTGGTTACAATCTTTTCTCAGGTACCAAAACTATGTGACTGAAGAACATACAAATCACTTGCTGGAGTTGATCAAACCTGTATGTATATTATCTTCATGACTTCATCCCATGATGTCTGTCTTGAAACAGAAAAAGAAGATAGACAGGAACCTCTCAAATGATTGTCTCCATTTTTTAAAAAAACTAATTTAAGTTTTTGTAGGCATTAATCCTTTCTGGGCATGACCATGATCAATGTACGATAGTACACACAACGAAGCATGGTGCTGTAAAAGAGGTAGTACTTTTTAATTTAGCAATTTAGTTTTGATCAATAATTGCAATGTTTGATGGATATCTTTTTGCAGCACTCTTTAGGGACTATAAGTTGGCAGCAAGGAAATCTGTTTCCCTCTTTTATGTTGTTATCTGCTAGTAATCTTACCTTATCAGATGGATCTCAACCCGCAGATGCCGTCTCCACTAGAGTCTGCTTTCTCCCTGCTCAAACACACATTTATATATGGTGATTTATATGTATAGAAAAAGTTTGTGGCTCACACTTAAAGTGGCTATACACTGATCATACACATTTTCCAGGTATCTTCTGATGTTAATCTTGACAGTTCTTGTCCTCTTCTGGCCCACAAATGGATTTCCTTTGCTGCATCAATGCATGAGAAGTCTAATTAGTTCGAGCATATTTGAAGGGGTGAAAGAAAAAATTGACGATGATTTTTGTGAGTATGAGGAAGTTTGGGATGTTGAAGGGTCAATGCACCTCATAAGGAAAATCTCTAAGGCTTCACCTCCTACACACTCAAGTCACTCTTCTATGGAAAGGTATGTTACACTTGATTAAGCCCTTTGGCCTAGCTAAATGTGTATCTAACAGCAGTATCATTAGCCTAATCTCATGTATTTTGGGGCCGGTTACGTGAAGCTATAAACCCACAAGCTGTGTTTGGAACATGGAAAATCGTGGGAAGGAAAAAATACAAAGAAATTACTCACTCCGTCCCAAAATGAAATTTTGAGTGAGCCACACTCTATTATTTAGAAGGAAATAAAGAAATTGTGAAGTTCATTTTGGAACGGATGGAAAAGGAAAGCATCAAATTTATTTTGGGATAGAGGGAGTAGTATTTTTAATGTTTGGTCATACCTTGAAAAATAAGAAAATATCAAATCTGACTGTTTTTAAATTTTTTTATCATTCCTTAGTCTCTCATATACAACAGCCAAAACCGGTGTAATCGCAACTGCTTTGAAGCCTGGGGGAGGGAGTCAAGTTGAATGCAACCTTACCCTTGTGAAATATAGAGAGGTTTTTGTTAGAACTTGATCCATTGCTACATTAACTATCTAAAACTTCATAGAAACTTCAATAATGACTATTTTGGCTCCATTAACATTGTGAGTCTATGCAATATTAATTTAAATTTATAAAGAAAATGAGTTTGATAAAATACTCCCTCCGTCCAACAAATAAAGATCTCGTTCATTATTCACATGCTCAAACTTTATTCACTTTGTTGGCCTATTTTCGTCTCCTATTTGATAAAATAATATAGTCATGTCATCTCTAGTTTTGTAGATCTTTTCATGTAGTTTTTAAATATGTAATTTTTATTTTTTAATTCCATACCATTTTTCACATACAATATTTTGAAAATAATTTCAGTCAAACATCGTAACGCGCAACGGGAACTTTATTTATGGACAAATGGAGTATCTAGAATCAATCTATAGAGTTTTAACAAGGTCCATTTCAATTGCTCATTTAGTTTTTCTACAAGTAACAAAGCATTGGAATGTAAAATGATCATACATAAAGTTTGTAGGTTGTTGCGCTGAACTTGTTTTGTCACAAATAGCCGAGTAATTGGAAGTATATATAAAGGATCCGTTTGGTTGGGGGAAAGTATTTTCCAGTAAATTATTTTCCCATCACATTTTAAGACACTTTAAAAATATTTTAAGAGCATGAGGGCGGCCGACGCAGGGTGGCGGGGTAATTGGGTAAGGGTGGTGTTGGCGCAGCGTGGCTGGGTAGAAATTTCTTGTGGAGGTGTACTGTGAATTTCTCCCTCCGTACCAAATTATACTTCCAATTTGCTTTTTCATTGAGTTTAAGAAAAAAGTGAAATTATGGTTGAAATTGTTTGGACCACTAATCCAATTCCTTTTATGGAATGAGAAGTTTATTCTGGGACAACCCAAAAAGGAAATTGGGAAGTTTATTTCGAAATGGAGGGAATATAACAGAAGGTCACTTGTTAGATGGGATGAGATCTGTCTTTGATAGAATTTAGAATTGGGTAGAAATAACTGGATTGGGTAATAAGACACTTGAGTTGAACTACATTAAAAGATTGAATTCAATCGATTAGTTAGTTTAACTCAAGAGCTTATATACCGATCATTTTTACTCTTGAACTTCCGATGTGGGATACACTTTAACACTCCCCCTCAAGTGGACAACCGAGCCATTTTGAATCTAACCGGTTGACCACTTGCAAATGGACTCCCATCCCCTTGATTTTTTTTTGAGCGCCAACACCTAAAGGACCACGAGCGGCTGGGTATGGACTTCCAGACGTGCAATCGGGTTAAACGGGCCACAGGCTGTTGGGTACATACTCCATACAGACAACTGAGCTAAAGACTAACGAGCCGCTAGGAATGAACGTGTAGGCGGACACCATGACAAACGAGGTGGGCCAGAACCTGCTCTGATACCATGATAGAATTTAGAATTGGGTATGGACAGCTGGTTTGGGCAATAAGACACTTGGGTTGAACCACATTAAAAGATTGAATCCAATCGATTAGTTAGTTCAACTCAAGAGCTTATATCCCGATTATTTTCCTCACACTTTTCCGATGTGGGATACTCTTAACACTCCCCTTTGCACGTGAAACCTTAACCAAAAGCTCAACCAAAAGCTCAAGCTTGTGGTTGTGGCCCAGGAATGATTGTTATATACTCTAACACGCCCCCTCACGTGCAGGCGTGACCTTTTTTGAGCCTTGCACGTGAAACCTTAATTTTTTTTTTAAACTGGGTGGCGGTGAGTTTCGAACTCGTGACCTCTTGGTCATCAAGGCTCCGATACCATGTCAAGGAACCAATTCAACCAAAAGCTCAAGCTTGTGGTTGTGGCCCAGAATGAGTTATTTATATTCTAACAGTCTTCCTAAACACAAGGGGTTTTTTGATGAAAGACGTGACTAATTGGTGTTAGACAAGACGAGATCAAAGCAAAGTAGAATATTTTATTGTTGTGAACTGTAACAGGATTCATTGTGTTCTCTAAATATAAATAGAGAATAAACCAACACAACTTTTACTAACCAACACAACTATTAACATTATAAACTACCCATAACTACTTTTAGAAACTATCCAACTTTTTTTAAAATTAATTAAACATTTAAAACACACTAACAGACACCATACTAACTGACCCGAACATTGACTTATTACCCATTCAGTTATATGTAATATGTGAACAAACCTGATTAAATCTAACAATCACGCCCCTAATCATTGTTTGTTCACACTAATCTTCACAGCAACGGTGGTTCATCACCATCTTCAATCAAATTTGCAACGTGTTCCTTTTGATCCCATTTTAGACATTCGTTCAGAAAATGCCCTAGCTCATTGCACTTGAAACACTTAATGTGACTCTTTCCCCGCTGAAACCGACCACCATCCTGACCTTTCCCGGATCCCTGACCTCTACATCGGCCACATCCAAAGTCTTCTCGGTTTGAGCTCCCGCAACCACAATGCTCACTTTTGTGCTCCTTAACCTTTTCTTTCCCATCAACTTTAGTGAATTACCGTAGTTTACCATGTGTATCTCCTTCCTCGGTTGGCTTTTTGATGCGTTCCTCGAATGCTTTCAATCTTCCAACCGCTTCTTGAAACTACATTGTGTTAATGTCGGCAAACTGTCCTATTGCAGCAATGATCTGTATGAATTTTTCTGGCACAAAACATAAAATCTTTCAAACCAATATTTTGTCTTCAAATGCAGACCCAAGGTTGCTTGCTTGTGTTGCAAGTTGACTAATTTTACCAGCAAAATCATCAAGTGACTCATTGTTCTTCATCTTTAGAGTCTCAAAATTTGATTCGAGTGTGAGTAATCGCGTCGCTTTAACCTTGTCAACACCAACGAAGCGAGTCTTCAGAGCATCCCAGATTTCTTTCCACTTCAGTAAATTGAGCAACTTGTAACACGATCTCTTCCGGCAAAGCTTGAAACAGATATGCTATTGCCAAATTGTTCTTTGGATCGATTTTTGTTCCTGGTTCGATCACCTCTCAAATCCCATTAACATTAAAAATTGCTTTGATCTTCACGGCCAAAATTGTGTAGTTTGTAGCAGTTAGAATTGGAACCTTAAAAGATAGTGAACTATTTTCCCTTGTAGTCATAATCTGTCTGTTGTCTTCCATTGCACGACTTTAATTCCTTTGCCAATTTTCTCAAAATTCTTAGACTTTGATTCCTTCCTGGGTCGCAATTGACCATCAACCAAAAGACAAGCCCCCACTTTTGTCTTCCAAGCCACTAAACGAAAGCTACCCCACTGATTCATTTTTCCCGCATTGTTTGGTTGGAATGCTTCTGCCAAAGGAAAAAAACTAGCCACCTGCAATTTTTGTCCTAGGCGAGGAAGAATCTTGTCAAAGATTCTTGATTAGTTGTCGAGAAAGTCTCTAACACTTTGTATTATGATCTGTCAGCCACTCCGCTCCGATACCAATTGTTAGACAGGACCAGATCAAAGCAAAGTAGAATATTTTATTGTTGTGAACTGTTACAGGATTCATTGTGTTCTCTAAATATAAATAGAGAATAAACCAACACAACATTTACTAACCAACACAACTATTAACATTAGAAACTACCCATAACTGTTTTTAGAAACTACCCAACCGTTTTTTTTTAATTAATTAAATATTTAAAACACACTAACAGACACCATACTAACTGACCCGAACATTGACTTATTACCCATTCGGTTATATGTAATATGTGAACAGACCCGATTAAATCTAACAATCGGAACACTACCTCTATCATGGGGCTGATTTGAGATGTAGCTTCTAAAAAGTATGTTTCTTTGTGTAATGAGGATGCATACCAGGTATACAAAGGATTCTAATTGTTGGGCCTACCAACCTAGACCTGATTGCTCTTGGTATTGGAAAAAGATGTGCAAGGCAAGAGATAGGATATCCTGTTTGTTAGACAAGGCGTGCAACTCTAGAGGGGGGGTGAATAGAGTTGTTGAGAATGATTACCGATTTTCGCAGGATAAATAAAATAAACGTAAGTGCAGCGGAAATAAAAGATAGAAGGCAAAGAACACACCAATGTATACTGGTTCACCACCTCGTGGCTAGTCCAGTTCCCCGAGAGACTCTCTCGAAGCTACCACTACTTATCAAGCTTCAACGGGTGCTTGACAAACCGTTTACAAACCGAGAACTTGAATCTCACAAGCCTCAACACAACCGCTCGTAGATGTACCCTCTACAAGACTTCACAACCAAGACTTAAGTCACATAAGTCTTGAACAACAAGAAGAACAATCTTCTTCAACCTCTCAGCAATAACTCTCACAAGAGTAGAAATGAGAAAAGATTAAGCTCTATGGATGACAAGAACACTCTCTTGAAAACACTTAGTTTTCTATCAAAATATATCAATTTGAGGAAGAAATGAATGGAGGATTATAACCTCAAGATTGGGGGATTTTAGGAGTGCTTGTTCATTCATAAAATGACCAAGGAGTGAGGTTTATAAAGGGGTTGAAGGAATAAATCCGTTGTTCCAAGAAAAGAAGCTGGGATGAAAAATGCAGCATAATAATCGATTAATGCAGTGTCAATAATCGATTAATGCAGTCTGCGCAGAGTTCCTTCTACGCGGAAATAATCGATTAATGCAAAGGGATTAATCGATTAGAATGCTCTGTGTGAACTAATCGATTAAAGGCAGGAGGAAAATCGATTAGACCAAGGACCAGAACAATCCTTCGCAAGGCAAAACTAGATTAATCGATTAATCAAGAGAAATTAATCGATTAACTGGGTAAAATCGATTAAGGTGAGAAACTTAATCGATTAGATGCGAAATGATTCACAAACACAAAGGGCCCAAGCCAGTTGCGATTGAAAGCAAATTGGATGAATACTCGTTGTTTGAGACAACGGGAATCAGGCAGCAACGCTCCTTAAAAAAGTCTCCTATTCAATGAATTTGAATAAGGGAGTAAAAGTGAGTCCAAAAATTATTTTGTGTGTCAAACGATGTACACGAAAAATATTTGAATAAAATATTTTTGCTTACCAAAAATATTTTATAATATCAAAATAAATATTTGATAAATGTTTGACACACTTTTTGTAACTGACTCAATAAAACTATTTTGAACAGTTAAAAAGATTTTTCAACTGACTCCAAAAATAAATATAATTTTTATTTTTACTCTCATAAAAATAATTTTGGAGAGAAGATTTTTGTCATCCTTACAATAAATCCTAAGACTCAAACAAATAAAAAGTCTTCGGAAATCTTCTACTCCTCCGAGTCCTCCGTTAGGCGCTCCGAACGCGTCTCGGACTTCAACAAAATCCTGTGCACCCTCTTGAATACTTCAAGGAATGGCACTTCAAGTCTTCGTGATTGTCGTTGTAGAACTTTAATCTTGACTTGAATAAATTGTGTTTGTCAATTATCAAAACCTGTGAGTCAACACTAAACAACACAGAAAGGGTTGAACTCATGCATTCCAACACTGTTTCACATGGGCTGCTAGTTTTTCCACTCAAGCAGCTTATCAGTGGCTTACATGGAATAATGAGAAGCCGTGGTGGCATATGGCTGTTTGGAACAAGCTTACCTTACCTAAAGGTCAACTACTTATATGGCTCCTCCTAAAGAATAGAGTTCATGCTTAACGTGTGGTTGCTATGTTTCTTGATATCAGCACTATCTTTGTTGATTTCTTCATAAATGCTTAACCATGAAGAAAGCTAGAGGAGAAGAAAGCGAAATGGAGACTTTATTTCTTGGTAAACACAATTATGACAAAAATTGATAAAAGGAAAGAAGAAAGAATAGAATATAAAGAGAAAAACTTACAGAAGCCACGTTATCTAATTAACCTTTAACCAACTAACGAAATATCTAGCTAAGCTAATTAAGCTATTCCAACACCCCCTCAAGTTGGAAGGTGTTTGAACTCCTAACTTGGCAAGAAGTTTGTAATGAAGAGTGCTCGATAGACTTTTGGTGAAGATATCAGCTCAGACGTAGGAACATGCGCGAGAGTGATCAAGCCTTTCCTGCACAAAATGACAGTCATATTCAATGTGTTTAGTGCGCTCATGATATACCGGGTTAGTGGCAATGTAGATGGCAACTTTGCTATCACAACGAACAGGAATAGGAACAATATGAAGAACATCAAGAACAAAAAAGTGAGAAAGCCAAGCCAGTTCAGTAGTAACACGCTGAATAGAGCGACACTCAGCCGCTGTTGAACTCAGAGAGACAATGGCTTGCTTCTTGGCCTTCCAAGAAAAAAGGGCTACCTCCTAAAAGAATGAAATAGCCACTTGGGGACCTCCAAGTGTTGGGGCAAGCTGCCCAGTCAGAATCACAATAAGCTTGTAGAGAAAAATCAAGTGATGAATTAAAATAGAGACCCTGAGAATGAGCAGAATTGAGGTATCTGAGGGTATGATTTGCAGCCTCACAACGAGGAACTCTGGGATAGTGGGATCTTGCATAAATTGGCTGTGAAACTGCACTGCATAAGCAATGTCTGGCCTGGTGTTGGTCTAGAAAATTGAGCTTTCCTACAAGGCATCTATAGATAGAAGGATCTTGAAGAGGAGGTCTTGTGTTGGCCTTGAGCTAAAGATTGGCTTCTAAGGGACAGGCAGCATGAGAAGTGGGAGGACAACCAAATTCTGTGAGCAAACCCATTACCCATAGTGAACTTTCTTTGAGTGAGAATCAAACCATCATTCTCATAAACAGCCTCCAATCCAAGATAATATCCCAAATGACCTCTTTGATCTTGAAAAGATTCTCTAGGTGATGTTTAAGAATAGTGATTTCAGCAGCATGATTTCCTGTGACAATGGTGTCATCCACATTCACAGCAAGATGAACAACACTAGACCCTATTTTCTTAGTGAATAGGGTAATCATTTTTGGAAGAAGTATTACCGGTGGACCTCAAAGTGGTACGTAGTTTGGCATACCATTGGCGTGAAGCGTGTTTAGGACCATAGAGAGATTTCTTTAATCTGAGAACTGATTTAGGATTTGAAAGATGCATGCCCAGAGGTGGTTTCATTTAGATCTCCTAATCCAAATCCCCATGTAAGAAGGCATTGTTTACATCAAGTTGAAAGACAGGCCAATCGTGTCTCATGGCAACAATGAGAAGAGCTCTAACAGTAGTCATTTTAACCACTGGAGAAAATGTCTCGTGGTAATCAATTCCAGATTTCTAGTCTTTTGAGTACAACCTCTGATGACTAGTCTAGCTTTGCATCTTTCTAGAGTGCCATCAGATTTGAACTTGAGTTTGTAAACCCCCTTGCTACTGATTGGCTTCTTTCCTTTGGGCAGATCACAAGCTTTTTAAGTACCAATGGACTCTAGTGCCTGAAACTCCATTTCCATGGCATGAGCCCATGATGGATTAGCCTTGGCTTCCTCATAATTTCTTGGCTCCTTCATATTAGAAACAATGTGCAAAAGTTGTTGACTAGTTGGATTTAGAGCCCCTAATCATATACTATATATAGGAAGAAGGGGTGGAAGTGAGGGTGTGAGGGCAAGGTTGAGTGGGGAATATGACAGTAGAACACTGAGGATGAGCGTTTCTATCGAAAATTTAATTCTTGACTTGATCCGATTCTGCTTCATCGACATCAATGATGAGCGTTTCTATCGAAAATTTAATTCAACAAATCAAATAGATCCGACCAATCCTCTTTACCTTCATCTTTCTCATCACCCTGAATATCGAAGAAATTTGAAGGAGATGGCTTCAGATCATGGCAAAAATCATTGAAAATAGCATTGTCTGCTAAGAATAAATTAGATTTTGTGAATGAAACCATCACAAAACGTAATGGAGATCCATTGAATACCTTGGCAGAGGTGTAACAATATTGTCACATCTTGGATATTGAATGTAGTGTGCAAGGAGATGGGTGATAGCCATAGTTGTTACGGCGGCTAGGCGAGGCTGGGCGAGGCTGGGCGCTAGAGCACCTTCCAATCGCCCGCCTAGGCGTCCGCTGGGCGAGTGGGCTATGGTGACCATAATAATTTTATAGGAACTAATGTCAAAACATATAGTATGAAAAATTAATTAAAATGAACACTGATACCAACTCTATGAAATAGAGTGTGTGTGTGTATATATATATACATATAGATATAGATATAGATATAGATATAGATATAGATATACATATACATATATATATATATACACATATAGATATACATCTACATATACATACACACACACACACACACATAAGCCTACTCCAATAAAGTGTGCTTTTAAAAGGCCCATTAAATTTTGGGCCTTATACTCGTGTGTAAAGGTCCAATAGTCTTTTGATGAATCCAGCCCAGTTATTTGACCTAGTCCACTAGTCTCAATGATAGAGAGATAGAAAGAGGCAATGGAGGTCGCAGATCTGGAAGCCGCACCACGACAAATAATCGGCGAGATAAGTCTTCTCTCCATCTCCTCATCCGTCTTCTCTCTATCTCCTCCTCCGTCTTCTCTCTCTATCTCGCGCGTTCTCCTCCTCTGTCTTCTCTCTCTATCTCGCGCGTTCCATTGCGCTTCTAAAACAGAGACGCGTCTCCGAGATGGAGACACAGTCACTGTACAACACAGTCGCCCAGGGAAAAAAAGCTAGGCAACCAATTTGGCGTCCACAAACCCTCGCCCAGATGCCTAAGCAGCATCGCCTAGGTGACGCCTTGATAACTATGGTGATAGCGTGTAGTTGTAGAGTTGTGTAAAGAACTTGATGATAGGTTTGGTCAGTCCAATGGAGCATGATTGTATCAACTACAGAAGAACATTTATTCTATAACTCAAGGAAATGCAAATATAGTTGCGTACTACACTAAATTGAAACATTGTTGTGATTAATTAGGAATAATTTCCAACCTACCAATATGTAGCTGTGGTGTTGTTCAGAAACTCTTAAAATATAAGCAAGAACATAAGTTGATCCAATTTTTCATGGGACTTAATTAAGATTACAACACCATTAGAGGCAGTATCCTAATCATGAAGCCTTTTCCTTCAGTCTTATCAGCCAATGGAATGCTGGTTCAAGAAGAGTAACAAAGAGAGATTCAAGCCTCATCTCATTTTATTCCTGAGCATGCATCTTTACAAAGAAAGACATAAAATAAAAAAATTGTGGTTTGTGTTCATTGCAAAAAAAGAGGGCACATAGCCAACAAATGCTACAGATTGGTAGGCTTTCATAAGGACTTAATTTCACAAGAGGAAAGATGATGGTAGTAAATATTCAACGTACAGATGAGTCTGATGTTTCGTCTTCAAGTGATACAGTAAATAATGAGACTCAGTTCACTTAAAGAATGAGACTCAATTCACTCATTCTTTACTGCATCAGTTGAAGATAAATCATCAAAACTCATCCGGTATGTTGAACATTTGCTCCCATCTTCTTTCATCTTTTGAATTTGAAGTCCTTACGAAAGTCTACCATAGCATTTTTTAGGTTGTGTGCCTTCCCTTTTGGCAATGATCACAAACCATAATTTTCTTGTTTTCGTGTACTCTTTGTAAGTAAATTGAGCTGCAACATTTAAGAATGAATAAAATGGGACGAGGCTTGAATCTCTCTTTGTTTCTCTTCTTGAATCAGCATTTCATAGGCTGATGAGATTTAAGGAAGAGGTTTCATGATGAGAATATTGCCTCTGGTGTGTTGTATTTTGAATTGAGTCTCATGAGAAATTGGATCAACTTATTATCTTGCTCAAATTTCAAGAGTTCTTGAACAACACCACAACTACATCTTGCTATATTCGAATCTATTCCCAATTTATCCCAACAGTGTTTCAATTTGGTGTAGTACGTAGCTCTATCTGCATTTCATTAAGTTATAGAACAAGTGTTCTTTTATAGTTGATACAATCGTGCTCCATTGGACTGGTCAAACCTATCATTAAGTTCTTTCCACAACTCTGCAACTATGTTGCGTAAAACATGTTATCACCAATCTCCTTGCTCAATATATTCAATATCCAAGATGTGACCATATTGTTACCCCTATGCCAAGCATTCAATCTGACAAGATCTCTATTAGGTTTTGCGATGGTTCCCATTACAAAGTCCAATTTATTCTTAGTAGATAAAGTTGTTTTCAATGATTTCTGTGATGTTTCGGAGCCATCTCATAAAAAATTTTTGATATCAACTATCAAGATCAATCTAGGGTGATCACACCGATGAAGGTAAAGAGGATCGGTTTGATTTGCTGAATTAGAATTTTTAGTAAAAACGCTCGTCATTGATGTCAATGAAGCAAATTCATATCAATTTGAGGAAGAGAAAACTTAAGAAATTGAGATCTAGATGCAGAACGCATCTAGGATGAAGATGATTGAATCAATCTGCTTTGATACTATGTTGATTTTTTCATAAATGCTTAACCATGAACAATGCAAGAGGAGGAAGAAAGGGAGCTGTAGATTTTATTTCTTGGTAAACACGATTATGACAAAAATTGATACAGGGAAAGAAGAAAGAACTGAATACAAAGGAAAAAGCTAATAGAAGCCACGTCATCTAATTAAGCCATAACCAACTAACAAAATTTCTAGCTAAGCTAATAAAGCTTTCCAACAGTCATCTCTGTGAAAGGGTAGATGAAACTGTAAACCATCTCTTCTGGATTGTGGTTAGGCTGAGCAGCTCAGAATGTGTGTTGCTCATTGGCTGCAAAGTAGTAATGGCTGCCATTGCCGTTTTATGGTATGCTACGTGTAACGCTAGGAATCTGAAATGCTTTCAGAATCATGGTGTGTGAGTCTAGGTGAAAGTCATTCAATAGACAGCAGATGGGTATATGTTGTACTTGTTATGTGTATTTATTTATTCCGATTAGGCTCAGGTCACCCGTAAAAATCGGTCCGTAGTTGTGCACTACAAGGGTACCAAAAGGAGCAACACCCCAACCCAACCTCGCCACACTCCACTCACAAAGAAACAGAGAAGAACTGAGATGAACTCACAGAGGAAGAGAAATATCACACAAAGAACTCACAAAGAGAAAGAGACGGATGTTTTGCACGGTGAAGAAACACAAAGGCAGCCCCTCAATATATAGTGGAGATTGGGGTGGTAATTAAGGCAAGCTTAATTAGGTTAAGGAGTAAAAGTTGGGCTTGAGTAAATGGGCTGCTGGGTTGGGTGTCAAATATTATTAGTATGTTTGGGCCAACCCAAATAAATTAACAATCTCCACCTTTGGCCCAAAGTAGTGCACATAGTTTGACAAGGAACCGCGGGACTCATCATAGCCTAATAACCACTAAATGTGTAATCAACAAATGAGAACACACCAGTGGTGGAGAGTTCACTAAGTACTCTCAAGTCACGAAGACTAGGCAGCATCACAAAGCATGCCAAAAATAACTCACGAAGAGTCGAACTCTACCATTGGGTCATCGAGTTTAAAAACAAAAGAAAAGCAAAAAAAAGTCACAAAGACAAAAAAGAACAAAAGATCAATACACAATCATAGAGATAGGTTTAAAATCTTTTGCATAAGGTAAATTTTTCAACAGGTAAACACTTAGTACCCATG
Source organism: Cuscuta australis (assembly GCA_003260385.1). Taxonomy (NCBI): domain Eukaryota; kingdom Viridiplantae; phylum Streptophyta; class Magnoliopsida; order Solanales; family Convolvulaceae; genus Cuscuta; species Cuscuta australis. Next base: position 108,597 of record NQVE01000130.1, on the reverse strand, counting down.
TCAGCTGGATTAGATTCCGTAGGAATTTTCTCCAGCATGACAATGCCCTTTTCAACTATGTCTCTAATAAAATGAAATCTAACATCAATATGTTTTGTTCTATCATGAAAAACAGGATTTTTGCATAGTTGAATGGCAGATTGACTATCAGAAAAACAACCACATTCTTATCAAGTAGGCATATTTCAGATAAAAGACCTTTAAGCCAAATGGCTTCTTTAAAAGCATCTGTGGCTGTAACATACTCAGCCTCAGTAGTAGATAAAGCAACAATGTGTTGAAGTTGAGGTTTCCAACTAATGCAAGAACCACACAAAGTGAACACGTAGGAAGTAGTGGATTTTCTATTATCCCTATCGTTTGCATAGTTAGAATCCACATAGCCAATTAATCTAACACTTTTATCACTTCTTGAAAAAGTTAAACCAACATTCCTAGTGGATTTTAAGTATCTCAAAAGCCATTTTAGAGCATTCCAATGAGCCATTCCAGGATTAGACATGTATCTACTAAAACAACTAACAACATAAGCAATATCAGGCCTAGTGCTAATCATAAGATACATCACAGAACCAATAGCATTCGAATAAGGCACACTTTTCATTTCATTAATTTCAGCTTTAGTTTTAGGGCACATATCCTTACTCAACACAAAGTGAGCAGCTAAAGGAACATCCACAGGTTTAGCATCAGACATAGCAAATTTACTCAAAATCTTATCAATGTAGGAATTTTGATTTAAAACAAGAGTAGATTTCTTTCTATCCCTAACAATATTCATGCCAAGTATTTTTCTAGCATCTCCTAAATCTTTCATGTCAAAATTTTTGCAAAGATAATTTTGAACATGCTCAATAGATTTTAAGCTAGGACTAATGATTAGCATATCATCCACATAAAGGAGAAGAAAAACAGGAACAGAGAAAGTGTTCTTGAAGTACAGGCAGTGATCAACATTACTTCTCTTAAAACCAAAATTTTTCATGCAATTATCAAATTTAATGTTCCATTGCCTAGGTGATTGTTTTAAACCATACAAAGCCTTTTTCAACAAGCACACATGATTAGGCAACTTAGGATCAACAAATCCTTCAGGTTGGTGCATATAAATGTTTTTATCAAGATCACCATGCAAGAAAGCAGTAGTAACATCCATTTGTTTTAATTCCCAATTATACTGAGCAACTAAAGACAACATGATTCTAATTGTGGTGAACTTCACAACAGGAGAAAAAATTTCTACATAATCTATTCCCTCCTTTTGAGTAAATCCCTTAGCCACAAGTCTAGCCTTAAACCTAACATTTTCAGGTTCTTGCTTAATTTTAAACAACCACTTACAGTCCACAAGAGAACAATTTTCAGGTTTTGGCACAAGTTTCCATGTTTGGTTAACACGAAGGGATTCCATCTCACATTTCATAGCACTAACCCATTTTTCAGAACATTTAGATTCTAATGCCTCACGATAAGTCTTAGGTTCATCACACTCAAGGAATTTAAAAACATGAAAAGCAAACTCAGACATATTACGGTCATCAACATATCTCGCAGGTTTGCTAATGGTTCTTCTATTTCTATCCCTAGCAAGTTGATAGTCATGCAAATCATTTTCAACATGTGATTCTACACTATCATGCTCCACCTCATTAGAAATAGTCTCATCTTCATTAGTGTGTGAATCATGGTTCATATCAACATGTTCATTAGTTTCTACATGCACATCAGTACGAATGATAACAGGCAATTGCTCCAGCTCATTTGGAGCCACATTTTCAACATTGGGAATAGGCAAGGACAAACAAGGAAAATTATTTTCATTGAAAACAACATTTCTACTTATCACAATTTCGAAACCTGGTTTACCTTTTACCCACAACCTATAACCTTTTACCCCGTCAGGATATCCCAAGAAAACACATAGTTTAGATCTTGGTTTGAGTTTATCATTCATTTGATGCACATAACCAGCACAACCAAACACACGCAGGTTTGATAAATCTAGGGGTTTACCCGAGAAAGCAACTTCTGGGCAATTCCCTCCTAAAGGTATAGATGGAGACCTATTGATCAAATAAGCAGCAGTGCAAACAGCTTCACCCCAAAATTTTTTAGAAAGTCCAGAAGTAGCTAACATAGCCCTCACCCTCTCTAAAATAGTTCTGTTCATCCTCTCAGCTACCCCATTTTGTTGAGGCGTGTAAGGAACAGTTTTGTGTCTTTTAATACCCCAAGTAACACACAAATTATCAAGTTGTTTGTTGCAAAATTCAAGGCCATTATCTGTCCTAAGTGTTTTTATTTTCTTTCCAGTTTAGTTCTCAATCAAAACTTTCCAGTTTTTAAATTTATCAAAAACATCAGATTTTTGTTTCAAAAGTAAGACCCAAACTTTCCTAGAATAATCATCAATTATGGAAAGAAAATATTGGTTCCCTCCGTGAGTGGAAACACTTGCGGGACCCCACACATCGGCATGCAAATATTCAAGCACATCAGAACACTTAGTTCAAGTAACAAGATTCGGGTTAGGAAAACTAACGCGGGTTTGTTTTCCAAGCACACAAGATTCACAGAAAGGAACATGCATAAGCTTATTACTACCCAAGTGTCCATTTTTATGCAATATTTCAAGTCCTTTATTACTCATGTGACCCAACCGTTTATGCCATAGAACAGAATTATCAACCACAGAATTAGCAATAGGGGTGTAGTCATTAATATGTTTATCATCGGTTAATTTGATATCAGAAATCAGTTTGGTGAAAACATCTAGATTTTCTTCTATGTCTTTAGACATATCCAATCTAAACTTGAAAAATTTTTCAAGTAAGAAAATCTTGTTTGGCAAAGAAGTTTCAATATAAAGTTCATCAAGTTTATTCCAAAGATCTTTAGCACATTCCAAAATACCAACTTTTCTGATCACACAGTCAGTTAAGTTTAAGTAAATTATGAAACAAGCAATTTCATTCATTTCAACTTTTTTCTCTTTAGTGTATGTTTCTAGATATGAATCACTAACAGCCCTATAAACTTTTTGATGAACAAGAACACACTTCAATTTTTGTTTCCAAATACTAAAATCAGTTTTTCCATTAAAAGGAGTCAAAGCATACTGATTCATAGTAGACATATCCACAAAGGAGAAAAATAATAAAAAAATCACCACAAAGGGAAAAAAATCAAAAAATCATCACAAAAGAAAAAAAATCAAAAAATCACCACAAAGGAGAAAAAAAACCCACAAAAGAGAATAAAAAACTAAAAAAATCAGCAACACAGAGGCACGTAGAATTTGGCCTAAATTTTCCAAATTTGGCTCACGTGTGTGAAGCAATCGCACGAACAACCCAAGATTATTATGTTAGCAAAAAATTGCTTACTCAATCCCGTTGTTCTTTCACACGAGCACAAACTATAGTGGAATTAGGCAATCGGAAATAATGCAGCGGAATTAAACAACCCCAAAAATTTGCTACGAAAGCAAAGGGATAAAGAGTTGTGTACCTGGGTGAATCTAATGCCTAGATTTGACTTACCAACTCCACGGAGGAATTCTGGCAGCAATTCAGTTCTGGCAGCGGGGATCAAAGCTAGCTCCTAGACGTCGGAGCTTCTGACTCCTTCAGCGGAATTCTGCAGGAATCGCCGGTTGCCGACTGCCTTCAATCGCACGAAACAATTGGTGTAACTAGGCTCCAACACTCGTCCCAGTTTTTTTTTTCCCGCCGGAGAACAGCGCACTGGCAGAGGGACACTGTTGGGGAAGCACGGAACAAAACACAACAGAAGCGTATAAAATTTTTTCTCCAAATTAATGAGATGAACAACAAAGCACTATATACTCCAAAAATCAGAAGCAGCACCACAAATAAATAGCAACGGAAATAAAATAAAGAACACACGATTTACGTGGAAACCCCAAATCGGGGAGAAAACCACGGCCGCTCAACAACGGCTCCCAAACTTCCACTAATCACCAAGAATCAAGTGGTTACAACAAGTTCTCCTCTCTAGTAAACACTAGAGGCACACACAATCATCAAGGAACAACCTTGGAACAACAACAATCAACACTTTATCCAAAATGGAGTAAAAACCCCAAAAATGCAGGTCTGGAAACGCAGCAAGAAAACCACCTTCCGGGCATCAAAACGAGAAACTGACCGTTGGATTTGAAGAGGGGTATGTGAGGAACAACATACTAAAATTTGAGCACGATCGGATTTCGTTTTGCCTTCGATCCGGAGGTGAAAAGTTGATGCTGCACAGAGTGGCGAAAATCTTCTCTTTCTCCTTTTTCCCTGCGTTTAGCTACTGCCATTCCTTTTTTTTCTCTTACGTAGCTACTGCCTTCACCCCTCAAGTTGCTGCCTTATCCTCTTTTTTTTCTCATTTATTTAGTATATGGGCCACCATAAAACATTTGGGCTAAAGCTTTACACACAAAAAATAAGCCCAAATATAAAAGAGAGATATAAAGTATTGTCCAATTAAAATTGAACACTTCCTCCATGTAGGAGGGAAATTTCCCAACAAATCTCCCCCTCACTCCTACATGGAGTGAGCAAACAAACTGGCCTTCTCTCGACAAAACACGAGTTTCTCCTTCGGCATAGTCTTGGTCAACATATCCGAGCAATTCTCACTTGTGTGAATCTTCACAAGTTCAAAAGACTTGTCCCCCACGGCTTCTCGAATCCAATGATACCTTCTCTTAATGTGTTTGGTTCGAGAATGAAACGCGGCATTCTTGGCAAGGTGGATGGCACTTTGAGAATCACAATGAAGAAGATAATTTTCTTGTTCCAAACCAAGCTCCTCAAGAAAATTCCTCATCCATAACAACTCCTTGCCTGCCTCAACAGCTGCTATATACTCTGCCTCAGTAGTGGACAAAGCAACACACTTTTGCAATCTTGATTGCCATGAAACTGCAGCTCCAGCAAATGTCATTAAGTATCCCGAGGTAGACTTTGCAGTATCAACATCTCCAGACATATCTGCATCTGTGTACCCATCTAGCACAGGCTGTCCAATACCAAAACATAAACAAACTTTGGAGGTACCTCTAAGATATCTGAGAATCCATTTCACGGCTGCCCAGTGCTCTTTACCCGGATTCGACATGTAGCGGCTAACAACCCCAACTGAATGTGCAATATCTGGCCTCGTACATACCATGGCATACATCAAACTATCCACGGCTGAAGCATAAGGCACCTTGTTCATCTCTTGCTTTTCTTTCTCACTTGTAGGGCAATGGTCCATACTCAACTTCATGTGGCCTGCAAGTGGAGAGCTCACGGGTTTAGCATTGCTCATGTTGAATCTACCAAGCACCTTCTCAATGTATCTCTCTTGGGATAGCCAAAGTTTCTTGTTCTTTTTATCCCGCGTGATCCTCATGGCTAAAATCTCTTTAGCAGGGCCTAAGTCCTTCATTGCAAAGGACTTACTCAATGACTTCTTCAAGTTAGCAATCTTCTTGGTGTCCTGACCAACAATCAACATATCATCTACATATAAAAGAAGAATAAGAAAGTCACCTTCGGAGTAATTCTTCACAAAGACACAATGATCAGCGTGTGTTTTGTGGAAGCCATGATCAACCATAAAGGACTCAAACTTCTTATACCACTGCCGAGGTGCTTGCTTCAAATCATACAAACTTTTCTTCAAACGGCATACTAAGTTCTCCTTTCCCTTAACCTGAAAGCCCTTAGGTTGTTCCATGTAGATTTCCTTATCAAGGTCACCATGAAGAAATGTTGTCTTCACATCAAGTTGCTCAATCTCCAAATCCATGCTAGCAGCTAAGCCAAGTATAACTCGAATAGAGGTCATCTTAACAACTGGAGAAAATATCTCATCAAAATCTATGCCTTTCTTCTGACTGAAACCCTTCACAACCAATCTTGCCTTGTACCTTGGTTGTGAGCTACTCTCATCATACTTCAATCTGTATACCCACTTGTTCTTGAGTGCTCTCTGGCCTTTAGGCAACTCTACAAGCTCATATGTGTGGTTCTCATGCAAGGATGTCATCTCGTCTTGCATGGCATCGTACCACTTCTCGCGGTGCACATGTGACATAGCCTCATCATATGTCTCTGCTCTCCTCCATCCGTGACTAACACAAAATCATCATCCGAAAGTCTTGTGGAAGGTTTTCTGACTCTGGTGGATCTTCTCAACTGAGGTGGTGGTGACTCTGAATGTGGTTGTGACTCTGGAATATCATCACCACCATCATCATGATTATCATCATCATGATGGTCATACAGGAGACTCAACTGTATGATCATGCATATCTCCCCCATGATTTTGAGGGACTATAACAGGAGGAAGAGATGGAACTGGATCAACTGTGATGCATGGAGAAAGATTTGCCTGATCTTCAATAGTCTGATCTTCAAAGAAAACCACATCTCTGCTTCTGATCACTTTCCTATCACGTGGATCCCATAGTCTGTACCCAAACTCATCCTCTGAATACCCCAAAAATATGCACTCTTTAGTCTTCTTATCAAGCTTGGATCTCTCATCTCTGGGAATATGAACAAATGCTCTGCAACCAAAGACTCTCAAATGCTTATAGGAGACATCTTTCCCTGACCAAACTCTCTGGGGAACATCACCTTCAAGAGGAACTGAAGGGGAAAGGTTAATCAAGTACACGGCAGTGAACATTGCCTCCGCCCAAAAGGACTTTGGCAGCTTAGCATGAGATAGCATACACCTGATTCTCTCTTCAATTGTTCTGTTCATTCTTTCTGCAACTCCATTAAGCTGAGGTGTCTTTGGAACTGTCTTCTCAAGCTTGATGCCTTGACTTTTGCAATAGTTCTCAAATGGACCCCTGTACTCACCACCATTATCTGATCTGACACACTTGAGCTTTCTGCCACTTTCTCTTTCAACTCTGGCATGAAACTCCTTAAAAGCTTCAAGTACCTGATCTTTATGTTTCAAAACAAAAGCCCACACTTTTCTAGAAAAATCATCAATAAAAGTCACAAAATATTGTGCACCACGGTGTGATCTAGCATCCATAGAGCAAACATCAGTATGAACAAGATCTAATGCATGCTTTCTTCTATGTGGGGGACGAGTATGAAATGCAACTCTATGTTGTTTTCCAGCCAAACAATCAACACAAGAGTTTAAAGGCATACCTGAAATGTCGGGGAGATAATCTTTCCTGGAAAGGATCTGCATGCCCTTTTGACTCATGTGGCCAAGCCTCTTATGCCACAAATCACCGGAGGCATCATCTGCTACATTGGCATCTCCGCTACATACTCTGGCTTGCATAACATAAAGTGAATTCTGCTTCTTACCTCGAGCCATAATCAAACTGCCCCTGGAGAGTTTCCATCTTCCATCACAAAATTTGTTGGCATAACCTTCATCATCAAGCAGACCAGCTGAAATCAAACTCAATCTGATATCTGGGATGTGCCTCACATCCCTGAGCACCAACCTGCAACCAGTGGAAGTCTCTAAACAAACATCACTCATACCGATGATCTTAGACGAACCATCATTTCCCATCCTCACATGGCCAAAATCACCACTAGTATAGGATGAGAAGTACTCCCTGTGTGAAGTAATATGATAAGATGCACCAAAATCAATCACCCAGGTGCAGTCATCACAGGCTACATTTAATAGTCCATGATCACCGATAACAAACAAATCATCATCATTAGATGCCAAGGCTGTAGTGTTCTTCTCTTCTGGCTTCTGCTCGGAACTCTCATTTTTATCTTTTCTCTCCCTGGACATATCCCTCTTTTTCTTTCTGCAGAATCTCTCAATGTGACCCGGCTTCTGACAATAATGGCAAATGAAATCTCTCTTTCTGGATTTTGATCTCCCCCTGGACTTGTTTCTATAATGAGGATTTCTGCTCTTGCTTCTCCCCCTACTAGATTCTGGAATCACATTTGCTTCGGCTTGGCTAGGGTAACCTGATTCTTTCCTCCTAGCCTCTTCATTCAAAAGACTAGCCTTGACCATCTACATAGTCATCTTGCCATCCGGAGCAGAGTTGCTAAGTGAAACCACCAATGTATCCCAACTGCCGGGCAATGAGGAAAGCAACAACAAAGCTTGAAGTTCATCCTCCAATTTCATCTTCATTCCGGCTAGTTGGTTTACCACACCTTGAAATTCGTTCATGTGAACCACAATGCTATCACCATCTTTGTATTGCAATTTAACAAGCTTCCTAATCAAAGAAGCTTTTCCCATAGCATTGTTCCTCTCGTACATGGATTCAAGTTCCTTCCACATCTCAAAAGCATTAGTTTCATTAGCAACATGTTGCAACACACTTAAAGAAACATATTGTCCGATTGATGCAATAGCTTTCCGGTTCAAGGTAGTCCAAGCTTTCTCATCAACACCTGTTGGACGTTCTTTATACAAAATTGGGTCAATCAAATCTTTAGAGCATAAATAATCCTCAATACGAATTTTCTAAATTGAATAATTCGTAGAGTCCAAACTAACCATTCCTTGAAAAATTACTTTGTCATCCATCATAAAGAACACAAGAAGCCAACCCAAAAATAATCAAGCTCCAATACCACTTTGTTGGGGAAGCACGGAACAAAACACAACGGAAGCGTATAAAATCTTTTCCCTAAATTAATGAGATGAACAACAAACACTATATACTCCAAAAATAAAAAGCAGCACCACAAATAAATAGCAACGGAAATAAAATAAAGAACACACGATTTACGTGGAAACCCCAAATCGGGGAGAAAACCACGGCCGCTCAACAACGGCTCCTAAACTTCCACTAATCACCAAAAATCAAGTGGGTACAACAAGTTCTCCTCTCTAGTAAACACTAGAGGCACATACAATCATCAAGGAACAACCTTGGAACAACAACAATCAACAATTTATCCAAAATGGAGTAAAAACTCCCAAAAACGCAGGTCTGGAAACGCAGCAAGAAAACCACCTTCTGGGCATCAAAACGAGAAACTGACCGTTGGATTTGAAGAGGGGTATGTGAGGAACAACATACTAAAATTTGAGCACGATCGGATTTCGTTTGGCCTTCTATCCGGAGGTGAAAAGTTGCTGCTGCACAGAGTGGCGAAAATCTTCTTTTTCTCCTTCTTCCCTGCGTTTAGCTACTGCCACTCCTTTTTTCCCCTCTTACGTAGCTATTGTCTTCACCCCTCAAGTTGCTGCCTTATCCTCTTTTTTTTTCTCATTTATTTAGTATATGGGCCACCATAAAACATTTGGGCTAAAGCTTTACACACAAAAAATAAGCCCAAATATAAAAGAGAGATATAAAGTATTGTCCAATTAAAATTGAACACTTCCCTCCATGTGGGAGGGAAATTTCCCAACAGACACGAATAGTCCGAAGGGAAAAAAAAGACTAGAGGGGTTGACCAGAGGTTTAGTACCAAGAAACGAAAAAGAGTAGAAAGCACCCACTTTTTTTTGTATGGAAAGGGACTGACCGAAAGGAAAAAGAAGGAAAGAAAAAACTTCTGACACAATTGGTACTAAACCTTTCAAAACACCACAAAAGATTTATCCCTTTAGGGGTTGACCGAAGAAAAGAGAAAAAAAAACAAGGAACAGTAGATCCGAAAAGTGAAAAGAACACCCCCACGAAAAATAAATAAATACTGAACACAAACTAGACTCTGATACCACTGTTATGTGCATTTATTTATTCCGATTAGGCTCAAATCGGTCCGTAGTTATGCACTACAAGGGTACCAAAAGAAGCAACACCCCAACCCAACCTCGCCACACTCCAGTCACTCACAAAGAAACGGAGAAGAACTGAGATGAACTCACAGAGGAAGAGAAATATCACACAAAGAACTCACAAAGAGAAAGGGACGGATGTTTTGCACGGTGAAGAAACACAAAGGCAGCCCCTCAATATATAGTGGAGATTAGGGTGGTAATTAAGGCAAGCTTAATTAGGTTAAGGAGTAAAAGTTGGGCTTGAGTAAATGGGCTGCTGGGTTGGGTGTCAAATATTATTAATATGTTTGGGTCAACCCAAATAAATTAACAGTACTCCTAGATTGAGAGGTTACAAATGGATATATGATGTTTAGATTGCTGTTGTCTTTTAGTGGTTTTTTATTCTCTGTAAGGCTGGTGTCCCCTTACTCTTGTACTGTGTTTTTTCCTAGAGGAGAATTGATAATGGCCTACCGGATATGAACTAGTTTTTGCAGGAAACCCTGCTGGAACACCTGATGTGGAGTTGCAGATTTGCTAAATGTGTGTATGAGGCTGTTTTTAGGGATATGAATATAGATATTTATGTTACACACTTTATGGATTTTGGAGAGGCTATTATAAAGATTAATAGTTGAAGATTACTTTTGTTACTTGGGCTTTGTGTTGTTATGGTATTTGGACCCCAAGGAATGGGGTTGAAGTGGCCTGTTAGTTCTGTACTTGCTAGAGAACATTGTTTTTGGTTGAGGTTTGGTGAACAAATAATGTGCTTTTGGTTTAAAAAAACATTGTAAGTGTTGTTTCTTACAAAAGGAATAATTGGGCGGGTTGTCCATCATAGATTTTTACCACTTGCATGGAGTAGCTAGTTTCGAGAAATTTGAATTGTCAATGCCACAATTTACATTCAGTTTGTTTCTCAATGCTTTTGGGCTTATGGGTAATTAGCTGTTCAAAATTTGACCCGACTTGAATACCAAATACTTAATTTTGACTAAAAAAAGTTTAACCCAAGATCTAAAGGTAGTGGAATCAGAAACAACCTGCTAAATAATGGGTCAAACTCAAATCCTACAAGTCCGTCCTTACATGTTGAAGTAAGATATTTTCAAATGATGCACTTACACTTAATACCTAGTTTTTTTAAAGTAGATGCACTTTAACATTAAATATAAAGTTATAATGAGCTGACCCATATTTTCTTTTGTAATGATTTTTCAATACTCAGTTGGATTTGAACTGTGTTTATTGTTGTTTAGTCTTTGTGAACATATTTACTTTCATTTTCCCACCATTCAGGGGAAATGCTGTCATGCGCTCAGCTGCTAGAAAACATAGTAATGTCCAAGAGGTAGACATATCGATGTCTCTGGAAGTTGGGAGCGCAAGATTACAATCTCGGGCAAATATATCAAAGATGAAGTTGGTGATCAGAAGATCGCTGAGGGTATTTCGTATCCTTTCTGTGGTAGCCGCGTTTAATGTCCCGCTATACATGATGCTGCTGTTCAAAGACTGGATCGACAAATGATACGACGATGCTGGAACGAGTTGGCCAACTCTTTCTTGAGCAGAAAAAGTACGTGTAGATGAGGGAAGTTTGAACAATCTTCCTCGGTGAATGCACTTGTTGTCATTGTGATAGTTCTCATGGTTTAATTTGCAAGTGTCTGTAGTGACAATCCAACCAGAATTTTATGTAAAAAGGCCATAATGATTTCTTTAAGCCTTATTTATTTATGTACCCATGAAGGCATGCCACCACTCATCATGAATCCAATATGGTTAGGTCATCTCATCCTCATGCCTTATTTTCGGCCTAATGCTCTAATAGGGTAAATTCTTTAGTGGACCTTAGACTCTATGAACTTTAATACTACCTCCGTCCCACTGTCTTTGTCCACTTTTGACTTTTGGAACTGTTCATCTAAGCACTTTGACTCATCAAATTCTCTCAATGTGTAAGCCTAAATATAGTCATGTGTGATCTTGTTTGATTTGTCTTAACATATAGATTATTAATATATACTCCCTCCGTCCTAAAACTTTCTTCCCGTTGCGCAAAACGAAGAAAAATTCCAAATTTTTTCAATCTATTTTATTTAAATATTGGTATAGAAATTAAAAATAAAACATACATATTTAAAAACTACATCAAAAGTTCAACAAAACAAGTGGTGGCAAGAATATTTTATTTTATCATATACGCCATGAAAAAACACAAATAAATACAAATTCCCGTGAAGTTGGAATAGTGCTCTGGGAAGAAAGTTTTAGGACGGAGGGAGTAATTTCTATAATTTTTTAATATACAAATTACAAGATAGAATGGATTAAAGAAGTGCATTGGATGATGTGCTAAAAGGTAAGTGGACAAAGACAGTGGGACGGAGGGAGTATTTATATAAATTTTGTCGTATTGCGCTACGGAGACTTTTTCTTCCGTTGAAGATCTCCCACGCCGTAACGTTTCTCTCCCGCATTTATTTGTGAAGTTTATGTACTTACATTATGAAGTTATAGAGGTTTTTTTCAAAAAACGAAAACTCGGACAAAAGGAATGCCTATTTTGCATTCACATTTTCAATTAAAGAAACTAAGTTGCACCTCCTACATATTTACTAATTTATATTTGTCCAAACAAACTTATAAATGTTCAAATTCGACTCTTCTTTTTAATTACTCATATTTTAGAATCTTCGTCCCAATTTAAACTGTTTGATTACTATTCACAAAGTCAAACTTTAATTACTTTTTTTCAATTTTCCTCACTCATTCAATATAATATTATAATCATGTCACTTCTTCTTTTGTAGAACTTTTGATGTAGTTTTTAAATATATAAATTTTAATTTTAAATTATACCCCAATTTCCACATAATGTTATAAATTTTCGTTACTCATTCGATATAATATTATAGTCATGTAACATTAGTCTCAACTTTTAATTTGGTGTACTACAAGCATTATGCTTTAATTTATGAAAAGTCGTCATAATGTTTCATTCTTGTTGATAAAAACAAGGTAATTCTTATGTGGTTCTAAGGTTCATGTTATTTATGGACTTTAGTGTATTGATATCGTAACATAATTAGGTCTTTTAGAAAAAAGAAAATATTAACTTGTCAACTAATGAAAAGTGTGAGAAGGTCTATATTTTTCATATGGACCTTAGGAGTTAGGATCACCGAAGAACAATTCTAAAAATTCCTTTCACCGGATGTTTATTTTATTGAAATTTGCTTTTGAGTAAAACAACGCATAGATCATTAGATACTCCCATGTCTCCTCCTAAGATACTCGGTCTTTAGGTAATATATATTGAACTAAGTTATATAATTGGTCTTTTATAATAGAAGTTTTTCATATTTAGTCTTATATTATCAAATATTACATCTGTGATCCATCTTTAATGGGTGCCTTTCTATGGAGTCTTTCTTTGACCTTCTATCATGTTGATGTTAATTTGGAAGCTAAAAATTTAATTTCACAATTATCATATATTTTTCTTGTCATATCTAATGCCAGAGATCACTGTTGTCATGTTGATGTTAATTTGAAGGTTAAAAATATAATTTCACAATGATCATATATCTTTTTTGTCATACCCAATGCAGAGATCGTTGTTGATGCGTCGTTTGTCAAAGGGAGTTGTTGTGTACTACAGCATAGTGTACAGATGTGGTCTCTGTTCAGAATCTGAGTGCACAATCATAGTCATTATTGTTGTGCATGATGTCCGTCAAACTGTTATCAGAATACGTCATTAGACATATGATCGATGTGAAATTGCACTTTTAGCTCTCGAATTAACGCTAACATGATAGAAGGTAAAAAAATCATCTGTGGAAAGTTGCCTATAAAAGAAGAACCACAGGAGTAAATTTTGATAATAGAGGACTAAATGTGAGAAACTCTCTCTGTTTTAAAGGATCAATTATAGATTTACTCTATATCATGGATTAATTATTATTGAATTTTTTTTAAAAAATGAATTTGATTAGTGGAGCTGTGGATGGGCATGAAGAAAAAAGAAGAATACTAGGAATGAATCACTTTTTTCTTAAATGAAATGAGATGTGGAGTATTTTTTAAGAACATCTAAAACGAAAATATGACGTTTTTAGTCGAGGATGGAGTATAAAGGATGAGCTCCATAATTGTCAAAATTGAATCATACCAGCAAAAAGTTATATGAGAGGAGATAAATTGAGTCGTAATCACGGACTGATGGACAAAAATAGAGTCCGCACATGGCACTTGCAAGGACGTATGCTTAATATACTTACCCCTCAGCATAATTCTAAAAAAATCGAATCCGAGTTTATCTTCTTTGGCACTTTTTGAGGAGGGAGTATAGAGTTTAGAGTATAGAGAAAGAAGTACAAGAAATGGTCTTCGGTTGTTGAACTTTCTTTGTGGACTGCGGGCTACCGTTGAAAGTACGAAGCCGCCCTTAAGCCAAACTGTGTTGGCGACTGACTCTTCTTCAGATTGCGCGGCAACTTCCTCACTTGTCTTCCTCTGTTTAATCTTCCAAATAAATAAATCACTCATAGCCAAGTTTCCCAACAAGAATAAAAGCTCAAGACAACAATTCCCCCCAACTTCGTTATTCTTCCTTTGAAAATTCTCTTGGATTTTTGCCATTTAAGCTGCAAACGATGGCAGATCCGTCGGAGGCGGGCGGGATGCTGAACGACTCGACTATGCTCGCGATAACCGGGAAAGCGATGGTGGTGGCGGTCATCAGCCTCTTCTTCGCGGTCGTCTGCGTCTTCCTCTTCCATCTTTACACCAGATGGCTCCATAGCCGTCAGCGCGGCGGCGGCGGCCGAAGACCCACCACTGCAGGGCGTAGCCATCGGATACAAGAAGAAGAGAGGCCAGCCCTCGGCCGGGGACTCGACCCGTCTGTGCTGAAGACAATTCCGGTGATCACATTCGGTGCCAAAGAGGTGAAAGAAGAAGTAGAATGCTCTGTGTGTCTCAGCTTGGTGTGTGAGGGTGAAAAGGGAAAGGTTTTGCCCCAATGCAGCCACTGGTTTCACGGGGATTGCATTGATATGTGGTTTCAATCCCATTCCACTTGTCCCCTGTGTCGGAATCCCGTTTCGGAGATCCCCGCGGAGGGGAAATCTCCGGTCACCGGTGGCAGTTTATTAGGGCCGTGTTTGCGGGAGCCTCCGAGAGGGCCTATATCCACTCAAATACCATGTTCTTCGTCATCGTCGTCAACGAGTAGTAGGCCAGAGGGAAGCTTGGTGATTGATATTCCCAGGGAGATTGTGGGAGAAGATGATGAACACAAATCATCTCCTATGGCTACAAGATTGAAGTCTTTTAGAAGGCTGCTAAGCATGGGGAAGAGGGCTGGCCCTAGCAGTCCCACTAGTCACTTAGATTTAGAACAGGGCATGAAAAGTCAAATCTAGGAGTTTAGGAGGATGTGACATACACAAGTACTTGTATTCTTTTGTTTACTCCGTATTAAAAAAAATCTAATAAAAGAAAATTTTCTAATTACATTTAAAGTTGTTTCTTATTTTAATCTAATGAAAATAAATAATACTCTACAAGTGATAAGAATAAGCTAAAGAGAACAAACTTGTAGTCAAGTTGATCCATGTATGAAAGTTGTTTTGGTTTTGTACATTTACCTCAAAACCATGTGGCCATGTATAACAAGTTGTTTCGGATTTGCTTCAAACCTGAGTATTTCCAGGTCAAATTAAACGGGTAAAAGAAGAGTTGAGTGAAAAAAGTAAAAGAAAACTACTACGGAGTAGTATAATATTATAGCCATGTCCATCAGAATATTAGCAAAAGACTTGTACAGCCCACACCAGGCCATGATGAATGTGGCCAAAACACAAGGACCCCACACAAACCATATGGACATAATAGTTCAAAGAAAGTACTCAAAAGAGACTCGAAAATTGTCAGAGAACAATGGGCATCATGAAAACTGCAGGAGAGGCAAAGTCATCACAGCAGCAAAAACAGAGACCACCAGTACCAGCAACCAAGTTGGGAAAGCAAGTCTCCTTCGGTGTCTCATTTCTTGTTGAAGCTCCTGCCCTGCATTCAGATCTCTTCCATTAGATTCCTCCGGGACCCTGGTACTTTCTTGATGGGACACCTGATCCAAGCCAGACTCCAATGCAAGTTGCTGTTGATGCTTCTCTACATATTCTGGAAATAACTTCCTAAAAGTCAAGCTGCGTAAAAGAAAAGAATTGAAAATCGAAGGACCGAATGCAGATCAATTAAAAAAAATTATTAATATCATATACAAATGCCAAGATATGTATCAAATGGAATGAGGCGCACTTTTTACAGTTGAAAGCAAGAGAAGCTTTAGCAAGTTGTACTTTCTCGGCAGTAGTTGTAGTTACCGCTCCAGTGGTGTGAGTATTATCCATCTGGGACAAAATAATAAAAGAGACGGCTAATAAGAAAAAACCTGTGAGGGGGTGTTGGTTTTATTCTGCCTAAATACATTAAAAATATACACACAGAAGTATAACAATATTTTGTGTGTGTGTGTGTAATGATCACTGAAATTTTTGAAAACTTTGAAGGCCATGAGTGGTCAAGTCAAACTAAGATTGGGTAGGCCTTTCTCACATCTCTCTCTCCTCTGTATATAAAACAGAGTAATTTGATTACTTTCTATTTTGTCAATATCAACTTTGGGTCACCAATAAATGTGCTTTTATTGAACCATGTGTAAGAAAATCAAAGTTGTTCTTCAAACTTCAGTGACAAATAAAAGTAAACTTACCATAAATGAGAGAAGTCCTGTGAGGATGCTGCAAGAACAATAAACAGAATCATCAACAAAGAAAAATGCACTAAAAAACAAACAGAAGTTGGCTGCTGCAATGAATGGAAACTAAAATTTTATATCAAATAATAACATAGTTTGATCCTTACCTTGAGACTGACCACATAGGGTTCCAACTCTCTGGATGGACTGACAAGTATCACAATCCCACAAAAGTGAGCATTATAAAGACATAATCACGATAATTAACAAATCAAAGTAACTTAAAACAGCTTACAGTCACTCATAGAGAGGCATAATTTTGAATCTGTTAAGAATCGTCCATTTGGAGTGGTCATCCTTCAAGGGAGGAAAGCAATACTAGTCAGTCAAGTTTGAAAACGATAAATCTAGTAGCAATACACGAGTTCAATAAAGCAACATTTTTTAATATTCTTAGGTGATGATCAAAGCTCTGATTACCTGATCCCTGGAGGTTTGTACGGATATTCAGGAGGAAACTTGATCCTCCCATAATAATACCCACCTAGCAGTGATTAACATTTTATGGAGAACAGGGCAAAACAATAGTTCAAAAGTTAGGCAAAAACATTAAGCAGAAAGTTGGTTTAAGATGATTTCAGTTTGAAAGTAGTATTAGTTCACCCAACAAAAGAACCCCACGAACCTGCAAACGGTGTTCCTTCACTCCCTTCCAGCACATAATCTGTTAGTCGGGAATTTTTAATTGAAAAATCACATAAAATATACTCCCTCCGTCCTATAATGATCTTCTCAGAGCACTATTCACACTTCACGGGAATTTATATTTATTTGTGTTTTTTCATGGCCTATATGATAAAATAAAATATTCTTGTCACCACTTGTTTTGTTGAACTTTTGGTGTAGTTTTTAAATATGTATGTTTTATTTTTTATTTGTATACCAATATTTAAATAAAATAGATTGAAAAAACTTGGGATTTTTCTTCGTTTTGCGAACCGGGAAGATCATTATAGGACGGAGGGAGTAATGTGCCAGATTATGAACGAAAGATTAAAATGTATCCGAAAAATACCTAAAAGGTATTACAGTATAAAGCGCCAGAACAATAGAGAAGGAAAAATGAGCAAAATCAGTAACTTACGCCACTCAAGAATGTTATTTGGAGAAGGACGGGCAACAATATTTGAAACAGGTTCCTGCAAAATTTATAACACACCCCAAATTTTCAATCAGACTTCCAACCCTATTTTGAATAACTTAAAGATTGATTCTGGTTTCCATTTCCAGACAGAGAATGCAGAACTATGTCTAGTACAGTTTACTGTATACAGCCTAAAAGCCACAGCAAAATAATAACTGCATTGATTTCCAAAATCTGAAACATAAAATCCAATAACAAAATACTCCACATTAACATCTTAACAAACTTAAGCAACTGGATATACATAGTATTAATTAGTGTTGAAGGAATCACTAAGGGGTCCCAAGCTTACTGGTGGAATATCAACACATAGAAATAGGCAGTCTAGTTTACTTCCACCTGGCACACTTGACTATCCACCTAGCCTGGGGATTATAACAGCATTGCATCCGAAGATAACCAACTGGTTATCTTACAGCAATGATATTAACAGTTAATTTCATGTGACTATATCAAAAGAAACAAGTCAAACGACAATACTTGAATTGAAACTTCAACACTGATCTATTATATTTCCAAGAGAATAGATATAATTAATTGTTCCCTCACAAATGAAGTATAAAAATTTTAGAAGTTAAAGACATCTTCTTACTTTACAGAGTGCTCTGTACTCCTTCTGCAAGCGTTTCACACATGCTTTTTCTGCCATTGCTGGCTTTGAAATGAGATAAAGTAAAGCTGTACCACCCGTACATATATAAAGAATAAACATGGAAAATTGAGAATTAAGACAAGTCTATACCTAAAAAAGAAACAGCATTAGTAATTGAAATGACATATCTTAGAAAGAAACATTATGTATACTGTATGATATAAGGCAGAAACAATGCTAAATTTATGGCACAAATAAATGTACTCTTAACTAACTATGAATCCCATTTACTTGGAACCAGGGTCGAGTACCTCGGATATACCAGCCCCAACACCACCCAATTAGGTGCAACTTTGCAATAACTACACACACAACTTTTATCAGCTTAAAAGTAACCAAGAACAAGCCAGAATTGTTGTCTCCCAAACTGCACACCACCTCTGCTACAGATGAGACATCTAAATGAGGGTACCCATCAATCTCGGGTTCAACAGAATACTGACTAGAAATCAGAGAGTAAAAGAAAACAGTATCGAACACTGCCAAATTTCTACAATAAGATATCTCAGCGAAAGGAAAAAAGAAAAGCCATCCTCAATACAAGCCCACAAGTTTACTCAAAATAATCTATTGAAACAAAATTTCATACAATTTCTCAACGACGCAATGGAAATCATAAGATAAGATAAGAAATCTTTATTAAAAGGAATAATAATTACGATAATATACTTGCAAACTCTTACTACAGAACATGAAGGATTTCAAATGTCGAATCCAAAGAAAACTGAATCAAAATCGCAGTTATAACAGAAATTAGAGAAGCAAAAAGCACAAATATAAATTATTCAGAGGCATACAAATTAAAACACTGATCGAAACACTGGGGAAGAGAGCAAGACAATTTCTCCTTTCCAGAACTACGACGGATTCTCCCAAATGCGAATGGAAAGACAATCAAAGCGCAAAGTTCCTGGTCGCAGTGGATACTGGGCACTTGAGGTTAGGGCAGTGGCGGATAGTTTGGTAGATGGGGGATATGGGCAGAGCCCTTGATTTTTTTATTAAAAAAAGACCATTTAAAATGACAAAAATAATAAATTTTATTTTAAACATTTATTGAAGATAAAATTTTATTTAATAAGTAATGTAAAATTTTATTTTAAAAAATAAATTAAATGCAATAAAATACACTTTACTTCAATAAGATTAAACAAAAAATTAAAAGTTAGCTTAATTAAATAAGGTTCCATTCATTTTTGTAGGGAGTAAGAAATGTGAGATGAGGTCAATCCCAATTTTAGATGGGGGCATGCAGTCTAAAATATAATAATTTTTTGTTTTTAAAAAAATTACTCCTTCCGTCCGAAAATATTCTTTCCACTTTCCTTTTTGCCTCGTCCGGAAATATTCTTCCTATTTCCTTTTTTAGTATATTTTTTAAGGATAAATTTCAATGATACCCTTATATTTTATCACTAATCTACTTTTTTATTGCTTTTTTAATAAGAAAAAGAAATTTAAAAGTTTATAGTATGTGCATTTTTGGAAATTTGTCATTTTTTAAACTATTTCTTAATAAGCGTGCCAAGTCAACTTGGGAAGAATATTTTCGGACGGAGGGAGTATTAGTTTAACACCAAAATTTAGTTGGGGGCATTTGCCCCCAATTGTTTGGGAGTAGATCCACCCCTGGGCCGGGTTAGGGTAGGGTGGGTTTCGTTGGAGGAAGAAAAAGGGGTATTTGGTTCATTTGACAACTGGTCGGCTTCGGGTAGGATCTTGAATTTGACCAAACTTTTAAAACCAAAATCCGAACAGACCCAAACCCAAACCCAACCCAAACCAGATATTTAAACCCAAAATCCAAACTTGAACCTGAACCCGAATATGTAATTTAAGCAATAACTAGTTCGACGTACCCCAAAAATTTTAAAAAGAATAAATGTAAATTTTTTTGTCTCTTTTTTGTATCTCATTTTTGATTGAGAAATTATAAAAATGATTATAAAGGGCATATTTGGTATGATATCACCTTGTCAAGATGTTGAGTGACTAGAAATACGAAAAAGACAATAAACAGATCAGAGATGCAAAGAAGGAATAACCATACAAGAATGGAAAACACACAAAAATGCGATGTAAAAACCAAGAGAGAGATTGCACCACAGAATTGAAAGAAAAGAGATTATACTGAGTGCTGATTATATCTCTAGATAGAGTTTTATGTTATAAATATTTGGGTTCGATTCGGGTCAGGTTGGGTTCGGGTCAGGTAAAATTATAAATCCACACTCGATCCGACCCGATGTTGGGTCCAAATTATTTTATTTCTAGTTTGGGTTAGGATATTTTAGTGTTGGGTCGGGTCGGTTATGATCGTGTTCGGGTTGAATTGACATCCCTAGGTTCAACAGTTTTGGATAAACTTGACAAAAAATGACTCAATGTGTCTTTGACTCAAAACTCGACCCGAAAACATTGAGTTTTGAACAAAGATTTTGTTGATCGAACTCGAAATAGTCCGCTAAAAGTGAGTCAAATCCAACCGATCCCGACCTTGTAAATAGTAAATGAACAATTTAAATGGATGGGAAAAGTAGCAAAAAATAAAAAATTCTTACAAAGTACTTGGAAACAAGTCAACCAATACTTAACAAATTACTCCAAAATAATTAAAGCATTAAATAGCTTCAAAAAAGGCATGATAGATAAATCTTTTAATGGTATGTTTAGGAACACGGATTTGGATTTCAAATCCGGATTTGGCTCAAATTTCATGTTTGGGAAACTTACAAATTTTTAATTTGGATTTGAATCAAATTCTTCTCATTCATAACAAAGCTTAATTTTAAATTCATGCGCCTCCCCTTTTCATTTGAAATTCAAGATTTCAAATTTTGGAATTGAAATGAAATTCAGTTGTCAAACACTACCTAAATGAATTTGAGGGGGTTACACGAAAGGGCAGGGATGGAGGAACCGATGATGGTTTCTACTTTTTAAAAGGAAAACGGTGCGAACGCTGTTTAGAAAAAAACAAAAAAAAAATAGAAACTTCAATCCTCAAGAACGTCCGCAGGGGGCACAACATACCATCGCCGGATAAGGGCCCTTCGCCCGATTTTCGCTGGGGTGGGGCACGTTCCCTAGCTAGCATGCCCCCTTCCTCCGCCCCTGGGGGTGTGCCAATATTCCAGGCATTCTTTTCCTTTCCTGCTTAAGACAATGGCTCTTGAAAATGGTGAGGATAACATATGTTACATGCTTTAATGATTTTTGAACGTTTGACATGTTAGTCCAAGTGGTGTAATCGGGATATTCTTAGAAAGAATCACTTATTATGTAAAAGTGAAGTGTGGTCGCTTCAAATAGAAGATTTAGAGCTTGATTATCTAAACACTCTCGCAGTCGCAAACCCAGGCATGTGTCCTAGGACCAAAATGGGAACAACCATGATACGAAATGATGTTTAGTTAAAACCCATGTATGGTATACTATCATTTACACAAACAAGATTACACGTACTTCAAAAATATTATGTACTACTTAATAGCTAGTAAAGAATGTATCCCTTACAAAAAAACAAGTTCAAAGGTGGAGACACCTAGCTCTCCTTTGTATGCTTTCAAGCGAGGGACATTGTCAACCCCTAAATCTATGTTTTCATTAATGTGGGGGATTGTTAGATTTTTTTGTACTTCCTCTATCTTAATTTAAACCATTTGCTTTAGTTTATGATATTTTATTAAAGTTATTTTCAATATAATTCATTTGAGAATTAATTAGAACAAAATAGTATAATAAAATTTACATATTTCAAAATTTATATAAAACTATATCAAAATCTCTACGAAACAGGAGGTGATATGAATATACTATTTTATCAAATGAATAACAAAAATAAGAAAAGAATAAATAAAATCAACTCTTTGAATTGTTACATGCAATTTAATTTGAAACGAAAGGAGAATTAAGTAAGCATTAAGTGGCCGTCAAGTGTTTAAAAGAAAAAATATGTATACTTGAAATTTGTGTAAAAGAGATGGGAAAAAGATTAAAGTAAGGGTAAAACATAGAATATATACTAAAATAGGACTTTCATGTTTTTATTTTTAAAAATATAAGTTAAAATGCATATACAATGTCAATCATGCAATAAATAATACCAAAAAGTATTCCAAAATGTTTATATACAGACAATACAGTGCCACATTATCACAATGCATAATCCTATTTTGAGGACAAAATAGGTGTAAAGCATTTTTGAAAAAATTACTCCCTCCGTCCCACTCTCTTTGTCCACTTACCTTTTGGCACACCATCCAATGCACTTCTTTAATCCATTTTATCTTGTAATTTGTATATTAAAAAATTATAGAAATTATATATTCATAATCTATATGTTAAGACAAATCAAACAAGATCACACATAACTATATTTAGGCTTACACAGTTACACATTGAGAGAATTTGATGAGTCAAAGTGCTTAGATGAACAGTTTCAAAAGCAAAAGTGGACAAAGAGAGTGGGACGGAGGTAGTAAATAAAAATGTGATTTTTTGTGACGGAAGTACGTATTAGACTACCTGTAATGCCTTATAGCACCATACCGGTGATCCTAGTTGGCATGCCGAAGTGGAATGGGTGATCATGCCTACACCATCCCTACCCCTCTCGTTACTCTCTCGGGTGAAGCAAGGAGTGAGAACAACCACGCCAATAATTGTTGTAGTGAATTGTCTATTTTGCTCATCCTTTATCCTTTATATATAAAATTTGAGAGTTTAACTCTCAGAATTGCGACATTTGGCGTGATGACTGGAATATTTTTTGACACCTAATCAGCCATGTCATTAAAGGTACGGGTATGAGCTGGATAGCTGGGTACGAGCTCACCCACACAATCAGCAGATCTATCCTCATCGCATCATCATCGCCACTCCTATGGGGATTGATATCATCATTCGAAATTTCAGGGATCTGGCTGCCTCTCGAGACTTCATCACCCACTGCCTGCGAAATTCCAGGTAAATTATACGATATGAGCTCACCCACACAATCAGCGGATCTATCATCATCGCATCATCATTGCCGCTCCTATGGGGATCTAGAGATATCATCGTTCAAAATTTCAAGGATCTGGCTGCCTCTCGAGATTTCATCACCCACTGCCTGTGAATTTTAAGGAAAATTATACGATAGGGAGAAGATGACAAATACGGTAAGTTTCATTCGCAGACGAAACGGAGACTAGCGAAATTTCTTTGAAATTATTGGTTACGGAGATGTGTTTTCCTTAGCTGACTTTCTTTCCTTTCCTGGCGAGTTTAACGGAATTCCAGCCTTCAAAATCAACCTCTTGCCCAAGGACGGTAAGTTTCCTTATTTTTTTAACATTGAGATTCTTCGTGTGACTACTCTGATTACTTTATAAATTTCTTCGTCCGAATGGTCTGATCCCTCTTTGAATTCTTCGTTTGAATGGTATGATAATTTCTTCGTGTGAAATCTGTTTCCTATATAAATTCTTCGCTTGAGGTCATCTATAAATCAATTTCTATTCTTGGTTTGTAAGACGTCTCATTCCTAATATCTTTGAGCAATTAACATGTCTTCCAAACCCATTCATCCTTTGTTGAAAATCAATCCAACAAGTGAATGATGGAGAGTTTTAGTTCGTGTGATTCGACTCTACAAGATGCCGGTGTACAATGATGACAAAGTCACTAATTCGATTGAGATGGTATTCATGGACGAACATGTAAGAATTTTATTCTTATACGATTTTTGCACACATTTTATGAATTGATGATGTGTTTTTTTATGAATAGAGTGTTAAACCATTCTAAAATTAACAAAGAATATTCGATTTATAATCTCTGTTTTCTTTATAATGTGTACTACTCCCCCCATCCCATAATTTTGTTCTCTGTTTGAATTTGCCTGCTTTTCAATAAAGTCAAAATTGTGTAATTGACATCTATTGAAAAGGGAGAGAAGTAATATTAACCATATAATATATCCCTAAAAAGACAATGGTAATGTAACGCCACAAAATATGGCCTAAAATTTATTATAAAACAAAAGTAAATTCTGTCCGATAAGGAATATTTATACGTTTGACCAAAAATAAATGGACTTTCAAAATAATTACTTTTTGTTAAAAACTTACTTTTATGGATATGTCTAGAAGAGACGAATCCAACGGTACATTTTAAGAACCAATCTGATTTATAGATTTCAAGTTATGTCAATTTTAAATATTAAAATTTGTAACTTTGACCCATAAATTAAACTCAATTCAAAAGTGATTTCATAAGATTAGAAATCTTAACCTTTGGCACTTGACAACATCATATTCATGATTTGGATTAAATTCCTATATTTTTATATCATTTATATTATTAAATTAATTTATGACAGAGACAGACCCAGACATTAAGAAAAATAAAAGTTCTCAGAAAAATATTTTGATTATGTCAAAATTCTAGTTTTGACAGTCTCATTCCAAAAATACAATCCGTTTTCAATTCGGAGCAGTTTGGGCGAAAAAGTGCGTACCGTTTAGAGTAAATTGTTCAGTTTTGGCAAAAAGCCAAAACTTAAATTATCAAATCTCATGTACATCACGGATCAACCCCCCTATTCCACTAAAGATATCCTAGCTCCACTTTTGACTCCACTAACACAATAAACTCCAAATTCTTTTCATATAATACTCCACCACCACCATCATCATAATCTTCACCATCATCCACCATCATTCATCCATTCCTCCCTCTCCATCTCTCTCTTTCTGTCGGCAGCAAGCCAAGGGAGAAATACACACCAACTCCATGAATATATGCTAAGGAAGAAGGAGAAGCAAGCAAGAAACCATCCAAAGTTTCCAAATCTTAAGCTCAAAAACGCAGCAGCCACTTTAAGGTAAAAACTGAAATTTTCCATCCATTATCTCGAAATACTTCTTGAACCAAAGTTGTAGCCCCGGACGATACGAATCCAGCCCAACAAACGGCTTGCAATTTCGTTAAGTAACGAAGAAGATATGGCCAAAATACCGGGACTGCGCCAGTGGTGGCGAGCTCCTCGGGTTGGCATGTGTTTCTTCACCAAATTCATATTATTTCATTCCAAATACTTACCATAAACTCTCTAACAATTATTAGGAACATCCAGAAGGTATCGTAGAGAAGGTTCGGCATTGGAATGTTGAAGTTAGTGAGTTAATCGTCGGAATCGTGTTCATCGACATATTCAAAATTCTGGACAGCAACTTTCCCTTGACTTCAGGTCCGATTTACTCTATCTTACATATGTTAAATCGAAATATTTTCTATACGAAAGTTATAGCCTTACATCTTAGGAATCCACAGAATCAAACGGTTTACACATCCGTGAAGAAGCGATGGAGATATGCCCAAAATACCGCAGGCTGTCCAGTTGTGACGGAAATGACAAAGTTGGTGAATTTCGATGTTGTTTCCACTCCCGCTCATCCGTAAGGTTTCGGCCTATGATTTCCAGGTCTGTACCCTTGCGTTAGACTTGTCGAATCATTCATCACATACGTACATGAACATATATATTAATCCATATGTTGAAACCATCCCAAAATATATATGTGATGCATATATAAGTCATCTATATGTTGAGATCAAAATACACCAAATCCATAAAGTTAATATACACATAAGTAAATATAAACTTTGGAAATTAACCCAACAATATGTATACATTAATAAAAGGTGTTTAAAAGACTTAAAGAAGTATTTTGGACACTCAAAATATCAAGAGAAAGATTCGCAGACCCAAACGGTTGACACAAACGGTCGACCGTCATATTAAACTTCGAAACGGACCACTACTGTCAGCAGAACGGTCGACCGTCGCCAGCCCAGCAGAACGCCGCCGTTCCAACAAGTCAACAACGGTTGACCGCCGGTCAACCACGGTCGACCGTCACGGTGATCCAGAAATCCAACGAGTTGAAATATAGCACGGTCGACCGCCGTGCTAAACGGTCCACCGTTCCGAGCCCCGTAGCTTAATTAAATGATATTTTTATCAGATTTCACCCAAATAAAATAAAGTATATTTATCCATTCATATTGTTTACAAATTGTTCATATCATATGACTCATATCATCACACATATTGTAGCATATCGTATCATATGCATGCGTAAGAGATCATGCGTAATTGCGTCTCTTATAGCGTGATGTGCGGGACTTAGCAGTCCGACATCACCCGTTCCGGGCTTAGTGTACGTACATGGTATTCAGGTTTCGAGTACCACCCATATTTTTCTAGTCTTACCTCATTCGTGAGACTAAGGCCGCGTGAGTTCGTCTTACCAAATGGGCGAATCTCATAGCGCAAGGGTGTCCTTGCAAGTTATAGGATCATGCATCATGTTACCATCATCAAGTACAATTACATTGATTACATAGGTGTCATGTGATCATCATCAAGAAAAAGTATATTGATTACATAGGTATCATGTAATCATCCTCACAAGCAAATTGATTAAATGTGCCATCATGTAATTATCATTAAATATTTATCATCATGAATCATCAAATTGACCATATGATATAATGTGCCATATCATGAATATTATTATTATACATTTGTGGATGTATATATATGTTTATGTATATGTCTGTGAATCATTCTACAATTCTAGCGTGGTACCACTCAGCGGTTTCGCTGAGCGTGTAGTTTGTATTTTTCGTTGACTACACGTAGGTAACAAGAAGACAAATATGGAACCTTTCCCGGAGGGCATTGAGTCAGAGGAGATGCAAGGATGGCAGGCAAATATTTGATCATCAGATTTTAAAATGTGTCATGATTTGATTATTATTGTACTTCCGCATTACTCTGAAAATATTTTTAAATGGGTCGCGATCCAGAGTCTGTAAATTTTATATTTATAAGTAATTGTCATTTTCGAATGTCAAGCGAAATTTTTATTTAACTCTCGTTTCACCTTAATTCGTGTAATTCCGGGTTATACGAATTGGGGTGTTACAGGTAAGAAATATGGAATGTGCTTTAGTAATTTTTATTCGAATTTTCTGTTTTCTGTTGCCCCTAGAAGTTTAATGATTTAGGATTTGGTTTTGGCAGTAGCTTCAAGGTAGTCTTTTGTGTGCGGTGTGTGTGTGTGTGTGTGTTTTTGTCATCCCCATGAACTTTAGTGCTACCTTACACTATAAAAATTATGCTACTATGACATTGAATTGTTCAAATTTATAATCTCGGTTGTCCTTGATTTCATATTTATATTCCTTGCTGGCTATACTCTGTTGTCCCTATGAACCGTGTTATATTCTTTGTTGTTCAGATTTATAATCTCAGTTGTCCCTATAGTCTAATTCTCTAAATAGATCCTCAAACTTTATTGATAATGATTATGTTTTACTTTGATGTAGAACTATCGAGACTTTGAAGGATTGCAGTGAGGTTAGTTATACTTATTTCCACATATGTTTCTTGACAACAGCTAACTATAGTTGTAATCAATGATTGATGTATTTTAACACACGATGGAGAATATGCTGTATATGGTACCATCAAGGGTGTGGATGGTGGAGGAGATTGGTTCATACCGGCATGTAGGTGTGGGTCAGAAGTGATTCCACGCAATGGCTCATACTTGTAACACCCCAAAATATACCCTAGAGTTATTAATGAATAATTATTCAAGTAATCAAATTATTTTTATTAATAATAATAATAATAATAATAATAATAATAATAATAATAATAATAATAATAATAATAATAATAATAATAATAATAATAATAATAATAATAATAATAATAATAATAATAATTGTTATTGGGCTTTGGGTCGAAATGAAATATGTTTTAATATTCAATATCAAAATCTGGATAAGTCTCATAGAGATAAATCCAATATGTTGACTTATTGTGTGACCTTACTTGGGAACCTGAGTACAGACCCAAATCAAGGATAAATGAAGAAATTTGTTTATGATATGAACTTTGAAATGATTTATTGAAGTAAATCATGAGAAGAAATAATATGAATGAAATGTAAAAACCTTTCTGAGTAAAGGTCAACAAAATCAATTTTTACTCTGTCAAAGTCAACCACCTAAAAATATGATGTCGGAAAAAGTAGAACGAATAAATATAGAAATTATATCGTTGGATAGAGTTTAATTGTACAATCGCAACGGTGCAAATGGATTTCAATTCGAAGAAAGTTGGACCAAAAAGTGTTCCCCGAGGGGACCAAATTAGTCCCAATCAGGGACTTGCGTTTGGAATCGTGGATATCGCAGCCCACTCCACTAGCCGCTCTAACAGGGAAGGTGACACAGTGAATTTCATCTTCTTCCTCCAAACTCTCCTATATAAGAGGAACAATTCTCCTCCATTTCTTCACCATTTTCCTTCAAATAAACTCTGAGAGAAAGCTGTGAGTGTGGAGAATGAAGTTGTGCTATCGGTTTGGTGTGAAGTCGCCGGAGCAAGCTATAATCCTCGCCGGAAGTTTCGCCGGAAATTTTCTAAAACCTCCATTAAGCTTCGAGGTAAGCCCGTAGATATATCTAGTGACTAGAATGTTCATATATATCGTTTCTACGTTCATAAACGCTCGTTTGGTTGAGTTTCGTGTTTGACATGCTTGAAGAACCAAGAATCATAAACCATGAAATTGATGTTAAAACCATGAACTAATGATGCCAAAATTATCTATGAACCTTAGAGAACATCTCTATATAGTTTCGTTGAAGTTCGGTGACTAAAAGTGGAATTTACGAAAAATGGTTCGAAGGTTGAAGAAGATGAACAGTGGCTGAAAAACTACTGTCTGGATCGATCATCTTGCCTGGATCGATCCTCTGGGAGTTTTTCTTCTAGTGTGGATCGATCCAGAGGGCTGGATCGATCCCCCGAATTTCTGATCCGAAAATTTGTCCGAAAATGTTATTTTTGACCTCTAAAATCCTATTTTTGATACCAATTGATTATGATCATTATAAAAATGTTTTTCACGGTAAGTTTGGGTGTTAACACCCGAAGCTAGGCCGCTAATTGTTATTTAATATTATGTTGATTGATGATTATGGTAATGATTATTGATTGATAATTATGATGATTAAATTTTAATAAATATTCTGATTAAAAATGATAATTGTGAATGATTAAATCATAATGAATATATTGATGATTGTGAAAATAATATATTGTTAAGGGTATCTAGAAAACCTCTAAGATATACCCATATTAATGTTGATTTGAAAGGTATCTAGAAGACCTCTAAGATATACCTATTTAAGTTAGGCCTTGCGGGTATGAACCCCGGTGGCTAGGATTAAAACGTACGTACGGGATCCAAGAACCAAACTTGAGTACCTACTCGTTTGGGGGTACCACCCACCCAACACTGAACACTACGCTGTCGGTTTTTGAATGGCCTTAAGTGAAGGTAAGTTTAAGATTTTCAAAACCCTTTTATCTTAAACTAGGCCCAGCTTAAGGATTATTTAGGAATATTTTATACTGGAATATAGTTTAATTATTTAAACTAGAATTCGTGTAAGGGTTGACAAATATTAAAGTGATTGGTCTTAGACTAAGAATAGTTTAAGGATATTTTTGAATGTTGAATATTGAATATTGAATATGAATAAATATTGAATGGTGAATATTGAATTGAATATTGCAATTATTATGAATGACTGATGAACATTGAATGTTAATATAAATGTTGAATAATGAATAATTTTTAATAATTATTGATTATATGAACTGAATATTATGTGAATGATATCAAATGATTTGATTATGAATTTAGATTCAGTTTATATGGATGTTCGATGCATTAGATATGCTTACTCAGCTTCAACGCTGAGCGTGTAGTATGTTTTATTTGCTACACGCAGGTTATTAGAAAGAATGAAGTAACGTGGTCCTGGAGGCAGACGAAGGGGAGATTGTCGGAATGGATGTGATGGTTTTGAATTAAAGAACAGAATAAATTATGTTGTAATTATGATTTGGTCAAGCTTCCGCAATATTGAAAACTCCGTACTGTTTATATTATGAAAAATATTATTATGATAAATAAAAGTGTTTGAAATGTTTTAAATTTTTACGATTACCAAGTTAATACTTTAGTCCGAAAGGGGCTGCAGACCTGGACGGATTAGGGTGTTACATTTTGGTATCGGAGCAAATGGTTTTAAAACCGATCTTTGGATCGAATTTTGATATTAAAATAAAATGTCAATCACATCCACGACTCTCGTGTTAGCCTTGGTTTGCTAAACTTCATGTTTTGATGTTAACAAACAATATAAGAGCTTAACGTTTGTTTAAGTGTTTCAGGAAAACAAGAATCCATTAAGATTCGGTACTCAAGAATGAAGTCGAAACACTAAAACTAGCGTAGAATATAGGTAGAAACCAATGTAAGGATATGACTTTATATAACTATATTCACAAGCTCAAAAGCACTCACAAAATATGTTTAAAACCATCACATAAACATTTTCAAATATCTAAAAGGTTTTAAACTCAAACACGAAGGATTAAGGGAATTTTGGAAAAATCAGAACAGAGTCACGGTACCCCTAGCGGTACGCCACACGGTTGTTGAACATGAGTTCAAACCCCTTTATTATTTTTCTGGAATATTTTTGTTTTGATAAATGACAAACAGGATGATGAAATTCAAACGATGATCGAAAATTTACTTTTCGTACCGAGAAAAGAAAAGAGGCGTATCAAGAAAGTTACGGGATAAAAATCAACGGTCCCCCAACGCAGTTTTTCGAAGTGATGTGAAGACTCCGAAGACTTTTTAATTTTTATTGAGTCTAGGATTCTTGTAAGGATGACAATATCTTGTGCACAAAACAATTTAATTTCTGAGGGATAAAAATTATTTTTGAGGCAGTTGAAAAATCATTTTTTCTCTGTCTAAAATATTTTAGTGAGTCAATCTCAAAATAAGTGTGTCAAAATTTCTTTAAACATTTTCTTAAAGTTACACAATTTTCTTTGGTGAGAAAAATATACTTTAAATTTTTTTTTCGTGTATTGTTTGACACACAAAATAATTTTTGGACTCTCTTTTTCTCTCCCCTACTCAAATTCATTGAATAAGGGAGATATAATCGTAGGAGCGCCTTCTTATTCTCGTTGTCCCAAACAACCAGTTAGAAGCCAAAGTGCTTCCAATCGCACTTGGCTTGGGCCCTTTGTGTTTGCGCATTATTTTCATTTTAATCGATTATTTCCTTTAAAATAATCGATTAGATCCAGCGCAATTTCTCAGGTTTGAATTCTTAATCGATTTTTTCTCTAAAAAAATCGATTAGCTTGGACAGAACCTCCTAATCGAATTTTTGCTTCATTTTAATCGATTTTTAAGCCTTTCAGTAGGGCTGCTCATTTTTGAACAATAATAGATTATTTCTCAGCAATTAATCGATTAGTTCGGACAGAGCCTATTAATCGATTATTTGCCTTCATTTAATCGATTATTATTCAGCTTTCTTTTCAGGCTTTTCGCTTCTGTACACTTTAATGGATTAAAATTCCTAATTTAATCGATTAATTCTCTCTGGTACAGAACATCAGCTTTCTTCAACGGCTTTATTCTTCTCAGCCTATTTAATCCCTCATTCTCCTTCATTTCAAAACACCTCTTGCACTCCAACATATTTCCCTGAGCTATTCATACTTTGCTTCATCTTCCTCATCAAAATATTATTTTTGAGAGTTAGAAATATTTTTTCTTTGAGTGCTATAGAAGTTGTCATCCATAGAGCTTAAATCTTTCAACACTACTTTGCTCAATTGTGTGAGCTTTCATTCTTGTGTTGTAAACTCAATCTCATTTGAGTGTTGTTCTTAAGACTTGTGTGACTCAAGTCTTGTTGTTGTAAGAAAGTGAGGCTTGTGTGATTCAAGTTCTCAAGTTGTACCGGTTTTTCAAGCACCCGTTGAAGCTTGAAGATTAGTAGGACTTTCGAGAGAGTCTCTCGGAGGACTGGACTAGCCACGAGGTGGTGAACCAGTATAAATCCCGGTGTTCTTCTTTCCCTTACTCTCCTTACTTTTTCCTGCGATAATTTTTACGAAAAACGTACATTCTTGAAAACAACTCTATTCACCCCCCCTCTAGAGTTGCACTTTTGTCTAACAATTGGTATCGGAGCAGGAAGTTCTTCGAATACGTTATTTTTTCAGGAACTAAAAGATCAAATGGCATCAAGGATGTTCAACGCAGGAGTGACCGAGGGACAATCAACCACGAGGCCACCTTTGTTCGATGGAACAAACTACTCGTATTGGAAGGAGAGGATGAGAATCTTTATCCAATCCAACGACTACAAGCTATGGTTAATTGTGAAGAACGGATGCGGAGTCCTGATGAAGAAAGTCGGTGAAGTCAACGTTCCCAAAACCGAAGAGGAGTTCACCGACGAAGATTGCAAAAAGATGGAGCTCAACGCAAAGGCAATAAACATGATTTATTGCGGTGTTAATGCGGATGACTACCGCAAAATTTTGCGGTGTGAAACCGCAAAACAAATGTGGGAGAAATTGGAGGTCACCTACGAAGGAACCGCAATCGAAGAAGGTCGTGACTTCCAAACAATGACCTATGATGCTCTTCGAGGTAATCTTATTACCTACGAAACCACCCAACTCTCAAAGGTGGTTGAAGAGAGGAACAAGAGGTCTATTGCTCTACCCGCAACAACATCAACCCACAACAACGTTGATGAAGAAGATGATGACAGCGACGACACCGACCTCGGACTCTTTGTCCGAAAATTCAAGAAGATGATGCTCAAGAAGGGAGCCAAGAAGAACACTCCACCCAAATGCTATGGGTGTGGTGAAATTGGACACATCAAACCAATGTGTCCGAAGCTCAAGAACGAGAAGGACAAGAGGGAACCGAAGAAGCAACGTGCCTACATCTCTTGGGAGAACGACGGCTCCGGGAGTGAAGACTCAGAAACGGAGGAAGTGGCCAACTTATGTCTCATGGCCATTGAAGATGGTGATACATCAAAAGAGGTAAGTGATCAAGAACCTTCTCCCAATGATTCTTTAACTCTTAATGATGTTGTTTGCATTATAGAAGATTTAGTAGGAATGTTCAAAAAGGCTTCCAAAGAAAATAATGAAGTTAAACAAAAAATCCTGATTTTTGAGAAGGATGTAAAAGAACTCAAAAATATAAATGATAACTTAAACAAGAAATTATATCTTTTGGAAAAAGGCCACAAGAACCTTCAACTGCTTCTTCTTCTACATGTTCTAGTTGTACTTCATTAAAAGCTAAAGTTGCTACTTTAGAAAGTAAATTGGGAAAGTTCAATAATGCTTCAAACACCTTAAATAAAATTCTTAAGCAAAAAGTTAGTAATGGTGAAGGACTTGGATATAAGAAAAACCAACCTAGAAAAACAACATTTGTTAAAGCTAGGGGGAATAAAAATGCTAGGATAAATAATCAAACTAGAAGAGCACATCCTAGCAAACCTAGAACTCATTACACTCAACCATATAGGATGAATAATCCAAATGTTATTTGCCACTATTGCAACAAGATAGGTCACATTGCACCCGTGTGCTTCACCAAAATTAGGCATTTTCAACAAACGCACACACATCGCACATATGCTAACCAAAAAGGACCCAACAATATATGGGTACCTAAACCGTCTCCTTGATATCTTTTTGTAGGTGTGCTTGAAGGCTTCGAGTACCTCTTGGTATCTCGATAGCGGATGCTCCAAGCACATGACCGGAGACGCATCCAAATTTAGGAGTTTAGAGTATTTCAAAGGCGGCAATGTCATTTTTGGTGACAACAACAAGGGAAGAATAATTGGAAGTGGCACCGTCGGAAGAGACAATGCTACAACCGTTGAGAACGTTCTTCTTGTTGAGGGCCTCAAGCACAATCTTCTTAGCATTAGCCAGTTGTGCGATAGAGGTAACCGTGTCATCTTTGATTCTAGTAAATGCATTGTAGAACGCTTGTGTGACAATAGGACTATTCTTTGTGGTAGTAGAGTAGATAACATTTATATGTTTGATCTTGAAAATTCCCCGTCTATCTTAGCTAAGTGCCTCATTACCAAAGAGGAAGAAACGTGGCTATGGCATCGTCGGATAGCTCACGTTAACATGGACCATCTTAATAAGTTGGTTTCTAAAGACTTAGTAATTGGTGTTCCTAAACTTAAGTTTGAGAAGAATCTAATTTGTGATGCATGTCAAAAGGGGAAGCAAGTAAGGGCCTCGTTTAAGTCAAAGAACGTTATTTCTACGACTAGGCCATTACAACTTTTGCACATGGACCTTTTTGGACCTTCAAGGACCATGAGTTTAGGAGGTAATTACTTTGGCTTTGTTATCGTTGATGACTATTCGAGGTTTACATGGACACTCTTTCTTGCTCATAAGTATGATGCACTTAATGCTTTTAAGAAATTCATTAAATTGGTTCAAAATGAAAAAGATTGTCACATTTCATCCATAAGAAGTGATCATGGGGGAGAATTCGATCAAGATGGTTTTGATGCCTTATGTGATGAATTAGGCATTGAGCATAACTTCTCGGCCCCCCGTACACCACAACAAAATGGAGTGGTTGAACGGAAAAATAGATCTCTTGAAGAGATGGCTAGAACTATGCTCAATGAGGCAAACCTTCCTAAATATTTTTGGGCGGATGCCGTGAGTACCGCATGCTACGTGTTAAACCGAGCCGTCATTAGACCGATACTCAAGAAAACGCCCTATGAACTCTACAAAGGAAGAAAGCCTAACCTTTCCTATTTTCATGTCTTTGGATGTAAAGTTTTTATTCATAATAACGGAAAAGATAACTTGGGAAAATTTGATGCTAAGGCGGATGAAGGAATTTTCTTAGGTTATTCTCTTCGTAGTAAGGCATATAGAGTGTTCAACAAGCGTACTAAGACCGTAGAGGAATCTATTCATGTTGTCTTTGATGAATTTGATGCTCGCTTGGCGAAGAAAGGTATTGTTGATAATGTTGCAGGTTCTTATGATGATGAAGAAGAAATCGTTAAGGAAAAGGAACCGGAAGAAGAGAAAACGCAGGAACAAACGGAGCTTCCTAAGGAGTGGAGAACATTGAAGAACCACCCGATTGACAACGTTATTGGTGAAATAACGCAGGGAGTTTCTACTCGTAATTCTCTTAGGAACACAATTAATCACATGGCCTTTGTTTCTCAAATTGAACCAACAACCGTTTTGGATGCTATTAATGATAAACATTGGTCTATGGCAATGCAAGAGGAGCTTAACCAATTTAAACACAATGATGTTTGGGAATTGGTGCCTAGACCTAATGATCATTCCGTTATTGGCACAAAATGGGTGTTTCGTAACAAACTCGACGAAAATGGAGTAATCACTAGAAACAAAGCTAGGCTTGTAGCTAAAGGCTACAATCAAGAAGAATGCATTGATTATGAAGAAACTTATGCACCGGTTGCACGTTTAGAAGCTATTCGTTTATTGCTTGCATTTGCATCTACAATGGATTTTAAACTTTATCAAATGGATGTTAAAAGTGCATTCCTTAATGGTATCATTCAAGAGGAAGTGTATGTCGAACAACCCCCGGGTTTCGAAGACTATGAGTTTCCCGAACATGTCTTCAAACTCAAAAAGGCGCTTTACGGTCTCAAACAAGCACCTCGTGCTTGGTATGAACGGTTAAGCAAATTTCTTTTGGACCATGAGTTCAAACGGGGTCAAGTCGACACTACTCTTTTTATCAAGAAAGATAACCAAGACATCCTTTTGGTTCAAGTTTACGTAGATGATATCATATTCGGTGCTACTAACGAAGTTTTGTGCAGGGATTTTTCCGATATGATGCAAAGTGAATTTGAGATGTCGATGATGGGAGAATTAAAGTTCTTCCTTGGGCTACAAATTAGACAATGCAAAGCAGGGACATTCGTGTGTCAAACGAAATATTGCAGGGAGTTGCTTAAGAGATTCGATGTTACCGAATCCAAATCCATTGACACACCGATGAGCACCTCTTGCTATCTCGACAAGGATGAAAAAGGTAAAGAGGTGGACATCAAACGCTACCGAGGTATGATCGGATCTTTACTTTATCTTACCGCGAGTAGACCGGATATCATGTACTCCGTTTGTATATGCGCTAGGTATCAATCTTGTCCTAAGGAGTCGCACTCGGTTGCGATCAAAAGGATAATGCGATATCTCGCGGGCACGTTGAACGTAGGTCTTTGGTATCCCAAAGGTTCGACATGTCATCTTGTTGGCTATTCCGACTCGGATTTTGCAGGTTGCAAACTCGATAGGAAAAGTACCAGCGGTACTTGCCACTTATTCGGTCATTCGTTAATCTCGTGGTTTAGTAAGAAACAGGTTAGTGTTGCACTTTCCACCACCGAAGCGGAATATGTCGCTGCGGGAAGTTGTTGTGCCCAAATTCTTTGGCTAAAACAACAACTAGTGGATTTCGGCCTTATACTTGATCACATCCCAATTAGGTGTGACAATATGAGCGCCATTAGTCTATCGAAGAACCCCGTTCTTCACTTCAGGACTAAACACATAGAAATTAGGCATCACTTAATACGAGATCACGTCCAAAAGGGAGATGTCACAATTGAGTTTGTTGAAACGAAACATCAATTGGCCGACATTTTCATGAAACCCCTTAGTAGGGAGAGTTTCTTTCACATTCGGAATGAACTTGGCATTTTGGATATCTCTATGAACTAATTTATTCTTTTTATTGTTGGTACTAATTTGAGCGTCGGAGGCGCAATAATTCTTTTTGCAGGGCTTTTATTGTAGGTATCTCTTCCCTTGGTATTCAACCTAATTGGACTTGATATTTTTTTTCCCTCAAACAAATTTTAATCGATTACTCCTCAAAGAAAAATCTATTAGTCGCCTCTGTCTTTCTTAATCGATTAATCGTTTCTGTTTAATCGATTAATTTGCAAAACGTCTTTAGCGCTGATTCACCTTTTAATCGATTAATTTTGTTCAATTAATCGATTAGACTCATCTGTTCATCTTAATCGATTAACCTTCTATAATTAATCGATTAATATCTTGAAAGAGACGTTTTGGCTCTGCTTCTTCTAATCGATTAATAAGCTTCATTTAATCGATTTTGCCTCGGCTATGTTCCTTAATCGATTAAATACTTTATTTTAATCGTTTAATATTCGATTTTCGCCCTATATCCAGCGCAGGCTTCGTCTTCTTCGCCATTCTCTGCGCCATTCTCTCTTGAAGGATCAGAAACCCTAACACTTCTCCTCTTCAATCCCTCTCAATTTTCTTCCTTTTTCTCACCAAATTCCATCAATTTCAAAGAGGAAGGATGCCAAGGTGCAAGAACGCTTCCTCGGGTCAAGAAACCACGGTAGAGGAAAATGAGAGGCCATGGCGACGTGAAGGGAGCAAGTATATTCACATTCAAATGGGTCTCGCCTTCAACACTGGAGCTTCAGTCGAGAGGTTCCACAACATCTTCCTCACGAAGGAGATCGTCGCTCCCAAGATCGTGAACAAGGACCTCTTCAAATCGGCGACCTATGCCCCGAGTAAGTCTATGTTCTTTCAGCAAGGATTGCTTCGGTTCATTCATTTGACGTATGAATTTTTCTGTCCAAATCTTATACGTCAATTTTATGCAAATCTTCGTACCACTAAGGGAGGTTCGCCATCTCTCATTTCCTATGTTGACGGCAAAACCGTTTTCATTGACGGTGCTGGTTTGACTTCGTTGTTTGGTCTTCGTCGCGGTGAAATTACCGAAAACTTGGATGAAACATTCCAAGATGAGGCAATTTGGCGACAACTCGGGTTGGATCATCATGACCTCAAGTTTAGAAACTCTAGCAACCCGAGTGTCGTTAATCTCACTTTAATTCAACGCGTCCAACAATACATTTTCTCATATGTTTTGTTGCCCCGTGATTCGAACCACGGCGTTGTCAACAAGGACGATATTCGTTTGTTTCACGTCCTGTTGAACGATGTCAAATTTGATTGGGTTCACTTCTTTATCGTTGCCCTTAGCGATGGCACTCGTTTTTCCCATCTCCGGTTTGCCATCCCCGTTATGCATATCCTTGCACATTGCAAAATAGACTTTACTCGGGACACTCAGGTGCCGGTTAAGAAGACTTGTTTCATCACTGAAGCCAAGTTTTCCAGGATCGTGTATCGAGAGGAGGGAGATGCTGCACCAAATCTGGACTTGGTCGTCGCCGAAGAAGAAGAAGAAAGCCAAAACAAGAATCAAGCTGAGTCATCTCAAGCCGGAGGTAGTCGAGCCACGGAGCGCGTCACTCGTCAGCGGAGGACTCGTCCGAGAGAAGAAGCACCGGAACCTTCTTGGGTGAAGAAGATCTTCGACACTCTCACGTGCATCCGAGATGACGTTCGCCAGCTTAACGAGAGGATGACTCGTCTTGAGCAATCTCGCTCCTACCGTGGCCCGCATCACAGCTTTGGCGGAGGAGCTCGTCCGGCGAACTCTCTTTGATTGTTATTTTCTCTTGACTGATTATGATACATTGTTATTTGTTTTGACTCTTTTGGTGGATGATGATAATGCTAGTTGATATTAACTGCTTATGTATTAATATTATTGTTAGTTTGGCAATATTGTTCTTGTTTAGAACATATTGACTCTTTGTGGTTTTTTACAAATTCTCTTTTAAAGAAAACTCTTGCCATTCTTTTCCTTCAAAATCCCGGCATTGTTTAAGGGGGAAAGTTATCGGTTGATAATGCCAAAAGGGGGAAGGAAGGATAGTTGAGATTTATTTTTCCGCTTATTACTCCGATGATTATTTTTGCTGCACTTCTCTAACATTGCAGGGGGAATCATTTAAGGGAAGTATTCTTTTCTTTGCTTTTTCTCAACTATGTTTGTCATTATCAAAAAGGGGGAAATTGTTGGACATGAGTTCAAACCCCTTTATTATTTTTCTGGAATATTTTTGTTTTGATAAATGACAAACAGGATGATGAAATTCAAACGATGATCGAAAATTTACTTTTCGTACCGAGAAAAGAAAAGAGGCGTATCAAGAAAGTTACGGGATAAAAATCAACGGTCCCCCAACGCAGTTTTTCGAAGTGATGTGAAGACTCCGAAGACTTTTTAATTTTTATTGAGTCTAGGATTCTTGTAAGGATGACAATATCTTGTGCACAAAACAATTTAATTTCTGAGGGATAAAAATTATTTTTGAGGCAGTTGAAAAATCATTTTTTCTCTGTCTAAAATATTTTAGTGAGTCAATCTCAAAATAAGTGTGTCAAAATTTCTTTAAACATTTTCTTAAAGTTACACAATTTTCTTTGGTGAGAAAAATATACTTTAAATTTTTTTTTCGTGTATTGTTTGACACACAAAATAATTTTTGGACTCTCTTTTTCTCTCCCCTACTCAAATTCATTGAATAAGGGAGATATAATCGTAGGAGCGCCTTCTTATTCTCGTTGTCCCAAACAACCAGTTAGAAGCCAAAGTGCTTCCAATCGCACTTGGCTTGGGCCCTTTGTGTTTGCGCATTATTTTCATTTTAATCGATTAGATCCAGCGCAATTTCTCAGGTTTGAATTCTTAATCGATTTTTTCTCTAAAAAAATCGATTAGCTTGGACAGAACCTCCTAATCGAATTTTTGCTTCATTTTAATTGATTTTTAAGCCTTTCAGTAGGGCTGCTCATTTTTGAACAATAATCGATTATTTCTCAGCAATTAATCGATTAGTTCGGACAGAGCCTATTAATCGATTATTTGCCTTCATTTAATCGATTATTATTCAGCTTTCTTTTCAGGCTTTTCGCTTCTACACTTTAATGGATTAAAATTCCTAATTTAATCGATTAATTCTCTCTGGTACAGAACATCAGCTTTCTTCAACGGCTTTATTCTTCTCAGCCTATTTAATCCCTCATTCTCCTTCATTTCAAAACACCTCTTGCACTCCAACATATTTCCCTGAGCTATTCATACTTTGCTTCATCTTCCTCATCAAAATATTATTTTTGAGAGTTAGAAATATTTTTTCTTTGAGTGCTATAGAAGTTGTCATCCATAGAGCTTAAATCTTTCAACACTACTTTGCTCAATTGTGTGAGCTTTCATTCTTGTGTTGTAAACTCAATCTCATTTGAGTGTTGTTCTTAAGACTTGTGTGACTCAAGTCTTGTTGTTGTAAGAAAGTGAGGCTTGTGTGATTCAAGTTCTCAAGTTGTACCGGTTTTTCAAGCACCCGTTGAAGCTTGAAGATTAGTAGGACTTTCGAGAGAGTCTCTCGGAGGACTGGACTAGCCACGAGGTGGTGAACCAGTATAAATCCCGGTGTTCTTCTTTCCCTTACTCTCCTTACTTTTTCCTGCGATAATTTTTACGAAAAGCGTACATTCTTGAAAACAACTCTATTCACCCCCCTCTAGAGTTGCACTTTTGTCTAACAACGGTAGGGTATACCGCCTACACGATACCCCCATACCGTGTAACGGTACCTAGGTACCGACGGTTGGCGTAGACGGTTGGCCGAACCCGTCCTAACTAGGTACCGCCAGAGGCGAACTGAACCTTTGGAAGACACGGTACTCCCACACGGTAGGCCGTACCGTGTCACGGTACCTAGGTACCGGATGACACGGACCCCCCTACCGTGAAGGGTACCAGATCCGTTACAGCACTGTAGCAAAACTGCCAATTTGAATTAAATCAACCCTAATCACCTCCCAACGGCTAATTAACATCTTCCACTATAAATACAAGCCTAATCCTTCATATTTCTTCAAGAAACAAAGCTCTAAACATCCTCCCTTTATATTCTAAGCGTGTTCATTCTTTTATTAATTATTTTCAATATTTTGGCTATTTCAAGAGCCTTAAATTCCTGATTTTTATACACACACTTTGAGCTTGTGTTTCTAGTTATATACTCTCATATTCATAAGTTTGAATTGTATTTTTGAGAGAGTATACTTTCTTTCTACACCGGCTAAGTTTTGTTCTTCATTTTTATATTCTAGCCGTTGTGTATAATCCTCTTTTGTGTTTTTCAAACACTTCTTTATACGGTCGAGAATAGCCGTTAAATTCTCATATTGTATCGGTCGAGGATAGCCGTATAAATCCTTGGGTAAAGGTTCAAGGATAGCCTTTGAAATCCTTGGGGGGAACGGTAGAAGATAGCCGTTAAATCTTCGTTGTAAACGGTTCGAGATAGCCGTGGTGAAATCTCGGAGTGAATCCTATTGGAAAGGGTTGTTTGCTAAAGTAGTGCGGTGCTTTGACGGAGTTCAAGAGACCGGGACTTAGTGGATTCGGAAATCCTTGAGGAGGAGCCTCGAGGTACTGGAGTAGGGAGTTCCCGAACCAGTATAAAATCGGTGTGCTTTTTATTTACGCTTTTATTTCTGCGTTTTATATATTGCTTCCGCATTTGCCAACACCGTTTTTATTAAACTCCGAAAAGATTTTAAAACGCCTTATTCACCCCCCCCTCTAAGGCGTGGGCACAACGACTGAACCGACTAACATCTTGCATCCCTCTGCTCCAGGAAAGGTAATGAGAATTTACTAGATAAATATTGACTGTGTTAAATTCTCATTTGATAACAATTGTTAGTACTGAAATTATATCGAGCATAGACTCAAGTCGAATTTTCGTATTCAGTGAAGAAACGAAAGAATAAAAAAATGTATAAACCTGTGATACGTTATCAACGTACGCATCGCATCGTGAATGACGAAGTTGATCTGTACCGGAAAAGTCGCACGGAAGTGAGATGAACCTGAAGAACGATTCGTGTAGATATATGTTGAACAACATTTGTGAAGCCGGTGTCAAAGATCCTCATGTGGCCTCAACGCGAACCAATCGTTGACGCAAACGAAAACATTTAGAATTAATAAACCCTGTCGTTTCTTCCAATCTCTCTTGATTTTTTTTCAATCGTCGCAACTGTTATATACCCTCGTGATATCTGTTATCAACGCACCTACGCAAATAAGGAATCCTAATAAGGAAATTCCTACTATTCGTAGAATGAGTCAAGAAACTGCGCGCGGACAAGATAACCAAGTGCAAAACAATGGACACATAACGGTTCATATTGAAATATCGAATTTCACTCTTGTTGTCTGAAAAGAACCAGACAATCAAAACATTCACCAAGATATTGAAGGTCACTCCAATGCTCATTCAAGTATCAAACCCGATATTAAGGGAAAGAAGCCTTTGA
This sequence comes from Cuscuta australis, assembly GCA_003260385.1. Taxonomy (NCBI): domain Eukaryota; kingdom Viridiplantae; phylum Streptophyta; class Magnoliopsida; order Solanales; family Convolvulaceae; genus Cuscuta; species Cuscuta australis. Next base: position 65,948 of record NQVE01000130.1, on the reverse strand, counting down.
CTGGAACTTGTAGTGTCCCACCCTCGAAAAGAAGAAAACCTTTGTCAACTCAAAACAAATTAAGAGTGTGGAAACATCCAAAGTGTAACACTTGTAGAAGACATCACCCAGGAGAATGTTGGATGACACAAGGATTATGTATAGGTTGTGGTAAATCTGGGCATTTTCGAAAGGAATGTCCTACAAACCCTTGGAAAACCAATACCAATGGCCCTGTTCAAAGACAGTCTACCTCAGCCCAGCTTGCACCAGCAGGAAATAATCCACAAATAAAATCATGCAGATGCGTATGTAGTGAAAGACCGCGATGAAGAAAACTCTGGTGTCATCATTAAAATATTTCCTTATTCAATAATTCAATACAATTATGCATGTATTGATCTTAGGCTTACGCTGTCTTATATCTATGTAAACTCCACATTGAATATCTTTCCGTTGAAATTTAAAACTTAAGGATTGCTTAATAAGGAATCATTTGATCAAGTGTTTTCTCTTTGAATACCTATTTTGTTCAAACGTGAATAAGGAAGAATCAATGAGACTCTATATCAACTACTGTCAGTTGAACAATTCGTTATCCTTTACTTCGTATCATGACTTATTTGATCAGCTTAGAGGATCCATTGTATTCTCTAAGATTGACTTACGGTCAAGATACTATCACATCCCTGTTAAGAATGATGAACAAACTGACGATCAAGAATCGCTACCCTTTACTACGTATAGACGATTTGTTCGAAGAACCTGTTTGTTAAAAGCTACGGACATCTCGACCTTGTTGAATGAACTGATGCCTTGCTATGAGGTGACTAATGATTTAGTTGTTTATCGTAAAAACGTCAGTGTAGTCTGAATTGACAAAATGAAGTAAAGTGATGTTGACAAGACAAATCATTAAGATAATTGACTCGTTCGTATACCCTATTGACCTGAAAGATTGCAACATGGTGACGATACAAAACAAGACAGTGACACCAATAGTGAAAGACTGAAGAATGAAGAAAATATAGCTCGCACTAGCCATACAACCTAGGAGAATATTTATGGATAATATCATTGCAACACAAGATACAACTTGAATTACAAGAGGAATGTTACAAATGCAATTCTAAGTCTAGTCTTCCAGGATTCACAAACTCATCATAACTAGGTCCCGGGAAAGCTTTAGCAAACTCTAATTTGTCTAAAAGCTCACCAACAAAGAAAGAAGAAATGAAAAGTTTCCTCTGACTCAAAGACATGAAGTTCTGCCTCACTGCATCGTCTAGAAATTTGATTAGGTTATTGAAATAACCGTCAATGTTCAAGAGACCAATGGGTCTATTGTGTAACCCTTCAGAAGCCCACAAGATCAAGGTGAACAAACCTTCCATAGTGTCAACTCCTCCGGGAAGAACGATTAAAGCTTCCACAGCATGGTTCATCTCAAAATATTTGTAGTAATTGCTGGAAACAGTGTGCTCTACGCCATATGTAGGTCCGTAGACCCGTCGTGTTGCTATGTACCCAGGAATAAAACCTCTAACGAAACCACCATTGGTAAACACTGTTGAAGCAACAGCGCCTTGTAGGCCAACATTGCCTCCTCCATAAGCAAGACTAATTCTTCGCCTTATCAATTCTCTTCCTAAATCTACCGCAGTAGCCATAAACTTTGGATTTCTACCAAGAGAATGACTGCCAAGTAGACCAATGAATCTTATGGTGTAAGGAAGTGTTCGAGAAGTTCCTTCCATAATGTGATAATATAAGATACTCTTCCCATAATCGTGATATATATATATATATATATATATATATATATATATATATATATATATATATATATATATATATATATATATATATATATATATATATATATATAGTCTCTCAAACCTGACCATTGATGGAAAAGTAATTATCACCAGCCAAAATACGTACAGAAAAGTGAATTTCTTCAACTATCTACACACGAAAGTGTACTCATCAATACTGTAGTCTACTGACAATGTGATATGTTGAGACCAATGAATAGTTAGATTTGCTGTCCTGAAATACATCCAAATCCGAGACGAAAAGTCAAAATGGCTATTCCTAAGACAACGACCTATTGAGTAACTTCCAAAGAGTGAAACATTGAAGGAAGAAAACCTACGATTAGTAATGGTAAGTCGCAAACACTATCTTTGTATCTTGTGACTCACATCCTTGAATGACTCAACTTGCTGTGTTTACTACACCCTTGAAATACCTCGCTTGATCAATCTTGAATTCCATTCTTTGTGTCAAAATACTAAAACCACGATTCTTCATTAAACCAAAGATGCTTCATGATACCGATCTTTGAAAACTATAGTATGTGAACTACGTAACTCGATCACAATAGTAAAACTACCCTGACTTGAACATTATGTTAAACCTCTCTAGGGAACTGCTGCGAAATAGTTAATGCGATTACGTTATCTATGAAGATTATTATCAAGAAACTCTGTTTTGACCCTAACAAAGGAATATATGTGCAACGACCAGAGAAGAAATGACTGTTAGAATAAGTGCCCTTCACTAGAGGGGGGTGAATAGTGAGGCACGAGAATGTTTATAAATTTTCGCGGAATAAAAATCGCAGGGATAAAGTAAAGAGCGGAATAAAAAAGGAGTAAAGGGAGCACACCAAGATTTACCCTGGTTTACCACAACTTGTGGCTAATCCAGCCTCCCGAGAGACTCTCTCGAGCTACACTACTTCCGTTGAGCTTACGGGTGCTTAACAAACCGTTACAACCTGAGAACTCGAGTCCCCACGAGCCTCAATACACTTGCTCGGAGATACCGCACTCCAAGACTTCAACCCGAAGGAAAATACCTTTCCTTCGTACAACCAAGGGAAACAAGCTTCCCTAAACGTGTTTACAACACTAAGAACACTCAAGAACAAGACTCTCTTTAAGAGTAGATGTTGAGTAAACTATATATGCTCAAGAACAACTCAAACTTCACAAATTGGCTCTAGAAAGCTATGGAAAATAATGTTGTCTGGATGCAATGATAATATGAATAAAGTGAAGTGAATTGATGAGAAAAGAAGACCCAAACACCCCTTTTTATAGTGCCAAAATAGGCTCCAACGGACCAATACATTAAATGGGTGATTGGCTTGATTTATGGGATTGAATAAATTTGGGATCTGCAGGATATTGGCTTCCCATCGATGTTTGGAACTTAGCCATCGCTGGTAAGCCAATTTTCCTTCAGTTTTGAAGCCAACGGTTACCTACCCATCGATGGGTAGATGCTTCCCATCGCTGGGTGGGAGGTTGACTTTCAAATAAGGAAAGAATCAGCCTTAAATGACTCGCAACGGTCATGCCTAACCACCGATGGTTAAGCCTTCCCATCGCTGGGTTCCCATCGATGGGTAAAGCTTCCCATCGCTGGGTAAGGGCATTCTGCCTTGTGGTAATGTTGCACCAAGGCTTTAACAGCGATGGGTAGAACTTCCCATCGCTGTTTGGCATGGTTCTGGAAATCAGTTTCGTTGAGGGACTGCTTACCCATCGATGTGAAGATCTTCCCATCGCTGGGTGGCATGATTCTGGAATCCCGGGATCACTTACCCATGCATGGGTGAAATCTACCATCGCTGGGTAGATGGCTAGCCCAGAACCATGGCCTAGCTGACCGGCGCTGAAACCCGACCGAAAAATGCAAAGTTCTCCAAAGTAGAAACTAAGTATATAAAACACTTATTTAATGTATTTTGATGTCAAAACAAGCTTTGTAAGTTGAAAACCACGTCGTTAAGGTAAAAACCACGGTTGACCAAGTCAACACCGTACACGGGTGGTTTGCACCAAAAGACAAAACCGAAAGGTGGTTTTCATGATGTTTTGATTGGAGAACCATTTAAATTCATTCTAAAACAATTCCCACACAAAAAGACTCGAAAACCACTTCATTTAAGTAAAAACCACGGCTAGCTAAGTTAATGCCGTTTCACATGGTTTTTATCAAACGACAAAAAACGAAAGGTGGTTTTTGAAGTGTTTTTGATGAAAAACTATTTAAATGTGCCCAGAAGTAAAAACCAGTCATAAAAAGTTGAAAACCATTTGGTTAGTTCGGACGCCAAAAACCAACGCCGAAAACCGAATGCCGAATGCCGGTTTCTGAAACCCGAACGCCGGATGGCTTGGTTTTTGGTTTGGGCGAACACCAAGTGTTTTTAATGTTTTATACATCTTTGAAAAACATTTTTATGATGTGTGAAATGCATTGAAAAGAATTTTAGCCTAAAGAGCCAAGGTGTAAAGATTGGGTCGGTCTTGATCACAATAAACACCGACTCAACGATGCTAAGACTAAGGTCTTCGTTCTTGGTCTTCGTTTGGCTCTTGTTCTCTTTCTTCTCATCTTTGGTTCTCGCCTTGTATATTCAATGACTTGTCTCGTTCACGGCGGTTTGGCATTATCAAAACCTGTCATAACAAGGAACGCGACTTTAGTACGAAAACGTGATAAACCCGTGTTTCAACAATGACGTCCCTTTTGATAATGGCAAACAAGACGGGGTTATGCATAGGAGGATTGATTTGAGACTTAAAAAATGTTCCCCCTTAATAAATGCAATTTAGAAATAGTTCCCCCTCAATCTATGCATAACCTTTATATCTTCCCCCTTTTGACATTAGCAAAAAGCACTTCAAAAAATTGTAAAAAAAAGAACTCCTTGAACATTGATGTTTGATACTGAACATCGATGTTTGAAAATGTCCTAGAGCATCAATTGTCAACAATATCGTAAAACGAGCTTCCCCCTTGATGCGGTTCATTAGGTTCCGTGCTTGGAGCATCCACTACATGTTTGTAGTCTTCAAGCACACCCTTTTGTGTATCTAGTAATACCATTGAGGTACCCAATAGCTTTTAAGTCCTTGGGGGTTAGGCAAATAAAAATAATAATTATGATTATAAGAAGTGTCCCTATGTTTAGCAAAACAAACGGGAGCTATGTGTCCTATCTTAGAACAATACTGGCATACTACGTTTGGATTATGCATATGCCTAGGTTGAGCCAAAAACTTTCTAGGTGATCTAAAATCATTATTCCTAGAATTATTAACTAAATTCCTAGACTCATTTCTAGGTTGTCTCAAAATATTTCTACCATTTGTAAAAATCCTAGAGTCAATTCTAGGTTGTCTCACCTTGTTACTTTTATCCTTTCTAAAATTAATTTTGTTATACCTAGGATTATTAGTTCTTCTAGGTGGTTTATCATTCTTAACTTCTACCTTAATTTTTTCAATGATGCTCTTAAGTTCTACATTCTCTACTTTTAAAGACTCACAAGAGGAACAAGTAGAACTTTGGTCAAAGAAAGAATCTTCATTCATTGCCTTAATTTTATTTTTGAGGTCAAAATTATCATTTTCCAAAAATTTATTTTCCTCTTCCAAAGCATGAATTTTTGCCTTAGCCTCTTTGGCAATTTTTGAAGATTTCTTTAATTCACCAAATAATTCTTGAAAGGCTTCTTGTAATTCTTCAAATGAGAAAGAGTTAGAAGCACTTACCTCTCCATTTCGTTCATGAGCCATAAGACATAAGGTGGCAGTTTCGTCACCAGAACTTTCCGAATCCCATGCCATGTATGCTCGTTCTTCTTTTTCTTTTCCTTGCGGTTTGGGCAATATGGCTTTATGTGGCCAAGTTCTCCACAACCAAAGCACGTTGGAACAGGTTCCCCCTTTCTTTTACAATCTCGGGACCCAAGTTCTTCCTTCAAAAACTCTTGGAACTTCTCGAGCAAGTTATAAGAAGGATTATGGTCATCGCTATCGGAGTCACTTACCTCTACCCTTTTTGAGGATGAGGCTTTGAGAGCGAGACCGGGACTCTTCTCAAGAGAAGGTTTAAGAATAGTGGATTCATAAGTTTTAAGATTACCTCGAAGACCATCGATGGTGACATTGGTGTTACCAATCGACTCATATATGGCATCAGCTTTTGAACGCCATTCCGGTGTTAGGCTCCGAAGGATTTTTCGAACAAGATCTTTGTTCGAGTATGTTTTACCAAGGACATGGAGATCGTTGATGATCTTTAAAAATCGGTCGAACATTTGATCAACGCTTTCAATTTCCTTCATTTTAAACAACTCATATTCATGGGTTAGAAAATCAATTTTAGCTTCACGGACTTGAGGCGTACCTTCGTATGTAACTTCAAGCTTATCCCACATTTCTTTTGCGGTGGAGCAAGAAGAAATTTTCCGGTAGTCATCCGGATTAATTGCACAAAAAATCATGTGTTTAGCTTTTTCAAAAGCTTCTACCTTCTTGATGTCTTCAGCATCATATTCTTCCTCCTTCTTTGGGATGGTGGTTTCACCAACTCTTTTCACTGGCATCGTCTCACCGTTTTTGATGATTAACCATAGTTGGAAGTTGATTGACCGAATGTAAATCCTCATTCGTTCCTTCCAATAGGTGTAGTTTGTTCCATCGAAGAGTGGAGGTCTAACGGTGGAGTGTCCTTCACTTAATCCTGCATACGACATTCTCAACAAAAAAAATATAGATCGTTCTCTCAACCGGTTAAGGCTTGTAGAGAGTTAGTCTCTGATACAAATTGTTAGAATAAGTGCCCTTCACTAGAGGGGGGGTGAATAGTGAAGCACGAGAATGTTTATAAATTTTCGCGGAATAAAAATCGCAGGGATAAAGTAAAGAGCGGAATAAAAAAGGAGTAAAGGGAGCACACCAAGATTTACCCTGGTTTACCACAACTTGTGGCTAATCCAGCCTCCCGAGAGACTCTCTCGAGCTACACTACTTCCGTTGAGCTTACGGGTGCTTAACAAACCGTTACAACCTGAGAACTCGAGTCCCACGAGCCTCAATACACTTGCTCGAAGATACCGCACTCCAAGACTTCAACCCGAAGGAAAATACCTTTCCTTCGTACAACCAAGGGAAACAAGCTTCCCTAAACGTGTTTACAACACTAAGAACACTCAAGAACAAGACTCTCTTTAAGAGTAGATGTTGAGTAAACTATATATGCTCAAGAACAACTCAAACTTCACAAATTGGCTCTAGAAAGCTATGGAAAATAATGTTGTCTGGATGCAATGATAATATGAATAAAGTGAAGTGAATTGATGAGAAAAGAAGACCCAAACACCCCTTTTTATAGTGCCAAAATAGGCTCCAACGGACCAATACATTAAATGGGTGATTGGCTTGATTTATGGGATTGAATAAATTTGGGATCTGCAGGATATTGGCTTCCCATCGATGTTTGGAACTTACCCATCGCTGGTAAGCCAATTTTCCTTCAGTTTTGAAGCCAACGGTTACCTACCCATCGATGGGTAGATGCTTCCCATCGCTGGGTGGGAGGTTGACTTTCAAATAAGGAAAGAATCAGCCTTAAATGACTCGCAACGGTCATGCCTAACCACCGATGGTTAAGCCTTCCCATCGCTGGGTTCCCATCGATGGGTAAAGCTTCCCATCGCTGGGTAAGGGCATTCTGCCTTGTGGTAATGTTGCACCAAGGCTTTAACAGCGATGGGTAGAACTTCCCATCGCTGTTTGGCATGGTTCTGGAAATCAGTTTCGTTGAGGGACTGCTTACCCATCGATGGGAAGATCTTCCCATCGCTGGGTGGCATGATTCTGGAATCCCGGGATCACTTACCCATGCATGGGTGAAATCTACCATCGCTGGGTAGATGGCTAGCCCAGAACCATGGCCTAGCTGACCGGCGCTGAAACCCGACCGAAAAATGCAAAGTTCTCCAAAGTAGAAACTAAGTATATAAAACACTTATTTAATGTACTTTGATGTCAAAACAAGCTTTGTAAGTTGAAAAACACGTCGTTAAGGTAAAAACCACGGTTGACCAAGTCAACACCGTACACGAGTGGTTTGCACCAAAAGACAAAACCGAAAGGTGGTTTTCATGATGTTTTGATTGGAGAACCATTTAAATTCATTCAAAAACAATTCCCACAAAAAAAGACTCGAAAACCACTTCATTTAAGTAAAAACCACGGCTAGCTAAGTTAATGCCGTTTCACATGGTTTTTATCAAACGACAAAAAACGAAAGGTGGTTTTTGAAGTGTTTTTGATGAAAAACTATTTAAATGTGCCCAGAAGTAAAAACCAGTCATAAAAAGTTGAAAACCATTTGGTTAGTTCGGACGCCAAAAACCAACGCCGAAAACCGAATGCCGAATGCCGGTTTCTGAAACCCGAACGCCGGATGGCTTGGTTTTTGGTTTGGGCGAACACCAAGTGTTTTTAATGTTTTATACATCTTTGAAAAACATTTTTATGATGTGTGAAATGCATTGAAAAGAATTTTAGCCTAAAGAGCCAAGGTGTAAAGATTGGGTCGGTCTTGATCACAATAAAGACCGACTCAACGATGCTAAGACTAAGGTCTTCGTTTGGCTCTTGTTCTCTTTCTTCTCATCTTTGGTTCTCGCCTTGTATATTCAATGACTTGTCTCGTTCACGGCGGTTTGGCATTATCAAAACCTGTCATAACAAGGAACGCGGCTTTAGTACGAAACCGTGATAAACCCGTGTTTCAACAATGACGTCCCTTTTGATAATGGCAAACAAGACGGGGTTATGCATAGGAGGATTGATTTGAGACTTAAAAAATGTTCCCCCTTAATAAATGCAATTTAGAAATAGTTCCCCCTCAATCTATGCATAACCTTTATATCTTCCCCCTTTTGACATTAGCAAAAAGCACTTCAAAAAATTGTAAAAAAAAGAACTCCTTGAACATTGATGTTTGATACTGAACATCGATGTTTGAAAATGTCCTAGAGCATCAATTGTCAACAATATCGTAAAACGAGCTTCCCCCTTGATGCGGTTCATTAGGTTCCGTGCTTGGAGCATCCACTACATGTTTGTAGTCTTCAAGCACACCCTTTTGTGTATCTAGTAATACCATTGAGGTACCCAATAGTTTGAGAAGAATCTAATTTGTGATGCATGTCAAAAGGGGAAGCAAGTAAGGGCCTCGTTTAAGTCAAAGAACGTTGTTTCTACGACTAGGCCATTACAACTTTTGCACATGGACCTTTTTGGACCTTCAAGAACTATGAGTTTAGGAGGTAATTACTTTGGCTTTGTTATCGTTGATGACTATTCGAGGTTTACATGGACACTCTTTCTTGCTCATAAGTATGATGCACTTAATACTTTTAAAAAATTCATTAAATTGGTTCAAAATGAAAAAGATTGTCACATTTCATCCATTAGAAGTGATCATGGGGGAGAATTCGAACAAGATGGCTTTGACGCCTTATGTGACGAATTAGGCATTGAGCATAACTTCTCGGCCCCCCGTACACCACAACAAAATGGCGTGGTTGAATGGAAAAATAGGTCTCTTGAAGAGATGGCTAGAACTATGCTCAATGAGGCTAACCTTCCTAAATATTTTTAGGCAGATGCCGTGAGTACCGCGTGCTACGTGTTAAACCGAGCCGTCATTAGACCGATACTCAAGAAAACGCCCTATGAACTTTACAAAGGAAGAAAGCCTAACCTTTCCTATTTTCATGTCTTTGGATGTAAAATTTTCATTCATAATAATGGAAAAGATAACTTGGGAAAATTTGATGCTAAGTCGGATGAAGGAATTTTCTTAGGTTATTCTCTTCGTAGTAAGGCATATAGAGTGTTCAACAAGCATACTAAGACCGTAGAGGAGTCTATTCATGTTGTCTTTGATGAATTTGATGCTCGCTTGGCGAGAAAAGGTATTGTTGATAATGTTGCAGGTTTTTATGATGATGAAGAAGATTGTTAAGGAAAAGGAACCGGAAGAAGAGAAAATACAGGAACAAACGGAGTTTCCTAAGGAATGTAGAACATTGAAGAACCACCCGATTGACAATGTCATTGGTGACATAACACAGGGAGTTTCTATTCGCAATTCTCTTAGGAACACAATTAATCACATGGCCTTTGTTTCACAAATTGAACCAACAACCATTTTGGATGCTATTAATGATGAACATTGGTCTATGACAATGCAAGAGGAGCTTAACCAATTTAAACACAATGATGTTTGGGAATTGGTGCCTAGACCTAATGATCATTCCGTTATTAGCACAAAATGGGTGTTTCGTAACAAACTTGATGAAAATGGAATAATCACTAGAAACAAAGCTAGGCTTGTAGCTAAAGGCTACAATCAAGAAGAAGGCATTGATTATGAAGAAACTTATGCACTGGTTGCACGTTTAAAAGCTATTCGTTTATTGCTTGCATTTGCATCTACAATGGATTTTAAACTTTATCAAATGGATGTTAAAAGTGCCTTCCTTAATGGTATCATTCAAGAGGAAGTGTATGTCGAAGAACCCCTGGGTTTCAAAGACTATGAGTTTCCCGAACATGTCTTCAAACTCAAAAAGGCGCTTTACAGTCTCAAACAAGCACCTCGTGCTTGGTATGAACGGTTAAGCAAATTTCTTTTGGACCATGAGTTCAAACGGGGACAAGTCGACACTACTCTTTTTATCAAGAAAGATAACCAAGACATCCTTTTGGTTCAAGTTTACGTAGATGATATCATATTCGGTGCTACTAACGAGGTTTTGTGCAGGGATTTTTCCGATATGATGCAAAGTGAATTTGAAATGTCGATGATGGGAGAATTAAAGTTCTTCCTTGGGCTGCAAATTAGACAATGCATAGAAGGAACATTCGTGTGTCAAACGAAATATTGCAGGAAATTGCTTAAAAGATTTGATGTTACCGAATCCAAATCCATTGACACACCAATGAGCACCTCTTACTATCTCGACAAGGACGAAAAAGGTAAAGAGGTAGACATCAAGCGCTACCGAGGTATGATCGGCTCTTTACTTTATCTTACTACGAGTAGACCGGATATCATGTACTCAGTTTGTATATGCGCTAGGTATCAATCATGTCCTAAAGAGTCGCACTGGGTTGCGATCAAAAGGATAATGCGATATCTCGCGGGCACGTTGAACGTAGGTCTTTGGTATCCCAAAGGTTCAACATGTCATCTTGTTGGCTATTCCGACTCGAATTTTGCAGGTTGCAAACTCGATAGGAAAAGTACCAGCGGTACTTTCCACTTATTCGGTCATTCGTTAATCTCGTGGTTTAGTAAGAAGCAGGTTAGTGTTGCACTTTCCACCACCGAAGCGGAATATGTCGCTGCGGAAAGTTGTTGTGCCCAAATTCTTTGGCTAAAACAACAACTAGTGGATTTCGGCCTTATACTTGATCACATCCCTATTAGGTGTGACAATATGAGCGCTATTAGTCTAACGAAGAACCCCGTTCTTCACTCGAGGACTAAACACATAGAAATTAGGCATCACTTCATACGAGATCACGTCCAAAAGGGAGATGTCACAATTGAGTTTGTTGAAACGAAACATCAATTGGCGGACATTTTCACGAAACCCCTTAGTAGGGAGAGTTTCTTCCACATTTGGAACGAACTTGGAATTTTGGATATCTCTATGAACTAATCCATTCTTTTTATTGACTATACTAATTTGAGCGTCGGAGGCGCGATAAATTCTTTTTCGCAGGGCTTTTATTGCAGGTATCTCTTCCCTTGGTATTCAACCGAATTGGACTTGATGATTTTTCTATCAAACAAGTTTTAATCGATTACTCCTCGAAGAGAAATCGATTAGTCACCTCTGTCCCTCTTAATCGATTACTGGCCTTTTGTTAATCGATTAAAATCCTTCAAGGAAACCTTCTTTAGCTCTGCTTCACTTTTAATCGATTAATCCTGTTACATTAATCGATTAGACTCATCTGTCCATCTTAATCGATTAATCATCTTTGTTTAATCGATTAATAGCTTGAAGCGCAAACGTCTTTGGTTCTGCTCCACTTCTAATCGATTAATTAGTTTAATTTAATCGATTTGCCTCGGCTGTGTTCCTTAATCGATTAAATACCCTTTTTAATCGATTAATATTCGATTATTGCTTCCTTCATAATCAGCCAGTCTTCCTCTTCTTCGCCATTCTCTTTTTACAGAACCAGAGATAGGCAAAACCCTAGCCCCCTCCTCCGATCTTCTCCGCCTATTTCTTCAACAGTCTCCTAAATTTTTCTCACCAAAATTCATCAAATTCAAAGAGGAAGGATGCCCAGGTGCAAGAACGCTTCATCACGTCAAGAATCGGCGGCAGAAGAAGGTGAGAGGCCATGGCGTCGTGAAGGGAGCAAGTACATTCACATCCAAACCGGACTCGCCTTCAACACTGGGGCTTTAGCCGAGAGGTTCCACAACATCTTTCTCACGAAGGAGATCGTCTCACCTAAGATCGTGAACAAGGACCTCTTCAAATCGGCGACCTATGCCCCGAGTAAGTCTCTTTTCTCTCAGCAAGGATTGCTTCGTTTCATCCATTTGACGTATGAATTCTTTTGTCCAAATCTAATACGTCAATTTTATGCAAATCTTCGTACCACTAAGGGAGACTCGCCATCTCTCATTTCCTATGTTGACGGCAAAACCGTTTTCATTGAAGGTGCCGGTTTAACTTCTCTGTTTGGCCTTCGTCGAGGTGAAATTACCGAAAACTTGGATGAAACATTCCAAGATGAGGCAATTTGGCGACAACTCAGCTTAGATCATCGTGACCTCAAGTTTAATGCAATACTTGAGGGGGAACTAGCCTTGTATAATGCATATCTGATGTACACCGGGATGCTCCTACAAGCACGGAGGTTACACCACAAACCATAAAACAAATCAAAGGGTTAATATCTAAGTGTTATGATCCTTTTTGGGCTGAACTCATTAACCTTTCGTACCCTAAAACCCAAACCATAACCCTGCTCCTCCAAAGCTCTTCTTAATATCAAGCCTTTCCATATCCTTTCCAAATATCCAAAGTCTTTTATTTCCATTTAATAAACAAAATAAAGTCCTTTCTCTTCTTTTTAACCCTGAACGAGAATGAGGTCAGAAGGACAAGCCTTGTGTATTATTTCTACTTCTGCTGTTCCTTTTAATTAAAATAAAACCTCCCTTTCACTTCCCCACTTCAAACCCACGAATTTCCCAACTCTTTTACCCAAAAATCAGGCCACATTATGTTCCACAAAACAAAAACAAAATCAGGAAAAAGTTTTCCTTGATTGAATAGTGCTGATTTTGTCCTGTTGTTCAAAACCCAATCCCATTCATATCCTTCAGCATATGGCCGAATTTCCCACTCCAAATATCCATAAACACAACTCCATTTACCAAGGATAAAGATAAAAACATCAAGGAACCAAAATCAGTGATTGAATAGTGCAAACTTTGTCACATTATCCTTAATTGTCAAAGTTACAATTTTCCTTGATTTCCTTCTCACATGGCAGGAATTAATGAACCATGCTAAGCCAAAATCCCAGCCTTTTAATCTCCTTTTCCTGGTCAATGAGTGCTGCCCACTAAGAATAATAACACATGGATATTAATCACATGATTTGTAAGAAAGTGAAGTGTAATTTCCCTTATTTTTGCATTATATATTTCGGCCATGAGGCCTTGTAAAAATCATCTCATTTTCATTATCAATATTACTCTTGAAGTAATCCCTGAATTGGTGTGAAGCTAGTTCAATCCATTTCCTAATGAAATATCTCTAAAGTTGGCTACTTTTGAGTGTGTGTTAGGAGTCTATTTAATACTTTAATAGTTATTATTATAGTATAAAATAGATAATAGCCCCAAATATATATAAAGAGTGTGTTTATCTCTTACATATTATTTGGTTTATCCTTTATACAAAAACCACAAAACATTTCCCTTCTTTTCTTCTATTTCTGATCCTGAACCCATAAATAATCGATTATCATTTCTTGATAATCGACTATTGAAGCCTTCTGATTCCTCTTCAAAAATCTGCAACATCACACAATCGATTATCTTGTAGTGTCAATCGACTAACTGGTTCCTCTGAACGTTTCCAGTTGAGCTACACCCTAATAATCGATTATCATTGTTTGATAATCGACTATTGAAGCCTTCTGATTCTTCTTCAAAATCTGCAACATCACACAATCGATTGTCTTGTAGTGTCAATCGATTATCTGGTTCCTCTGAACAATTCCAGTTGAGCTAATCCCTATTAATCGATTTATCAATTGTGTTAATCGATTATTCCTTAGCTCTGAACCTTGAAGTGAATCTGTTCCTGTTTATCTATCCTAAGTTTGGGTACAACAATATCTCCTAATGGGTTTGTCATTATCAAAAAGGGGGAAATTGTTGGACAATGTGCTATCATGAATATGTATTTTTGCAATGTCCTTTGCCCATTGTCTTTTAGGTTTTGATAATGACAAAAGGGTGACAAAACATCATCATTATTTTGTGCATCAAGGCTAAGAATCAAAGTTACAACAAGTTCATATCCGTCCGTGAAGAAGGGACTTGAGCATCGGTGGAAGGAACGAGACCGAAGAGGTTGTTTCCTTAGTTGGGTAGTGTTTTAGGTCTTAGATTATGTGTTAAAGAGTATGGCATCTCTAAGGTTCATTCCCTTATCATCTTACCTTTAAAACTCATTTTAGATCAGCCTTTGTGTGGGGAAGTTGCCTTTCTATTCGAATAATCTTTAGTTTATTCGAATAAGTCGTGATCTTTCCTGTTGCTGAAATCAACCTGATTTATTCGAATAAATCACCACTTATTCGAATAAGTCCTGGTTTTTCAACCTGATTTATTCGAATAAATCACCATTTATTCGAATAGGAACTGGTTTTTTCAAGCCACGCGATTGATCCAAACTATTCGAATAAGTCGACAGTTTCAACTACCCAACGGCTAGTTTTTTGAATCCTTTTCATCCCTATCCACTCCCCAACTTCTATAAACTATCTACTTTCGAGATTATCTTCAGAAGAGCACTTAGAACACTTTGAAGAACATGTCCTTTGAATATCCAAAGAGATTCTACTCAATCCCCTCCTTATATCCAAGCAAGGCAATTGTTTTGATTGCAAAATCATTTCTTACTTGAGTTTTTCCTCATTGCTTGAGTCTTTGAGAGATATTGCCATATTCTAAAGGATTTCATTGTATTTGCAACAATCTACTCCGTGTTGGGAGAATTACTCGGTTGCGGTTTGTTTTCTTACTTTATTGTAAGGGATTTGTATTCTTGGTGTTGGGATTACACCAAGTGGTAGAAATCCTAACGGTTTATGAAATCAAACGTTAGGTGGAAGAAATCCTGAGTTTTGTGAAATCAAAACTTTGGTGGTAAGATAAGAGGCTTGTGAAATCAAGTTCTCGAGTTGTATTCGGATTGTCAAACTCCGTTAAGTTTGACGGGTTAGTGAAGGCCTGGGCACGATTGCTTCGGGGACTGGATGTAGGCATTTAAGCCGAACCAGTATATATCGCGTGTGCATTGCTCTTATCCTTCTTTTTACTTTGTTTGTGGTGCATTGATTTTATTGAATATTCGTGAAGAACGTTTCCGCGCAAAAAAACTGGTCTTTTGGGCAACACCTCTATTCACCCCCCCTCTAGAGGTGTGCGAGGCGTCTAACAAGTGGTATCATAGCGAGGGATTTTCAAAGCTTTACTGCTGAAAATTTAAAAAGATCATGGCCGGAAGAACATTTCAACCCGGAGTTGCCGAAGGACAATCCACGACAAGGCCACCACTCTTCGACGGCACAAATTATGCTTATTGGAAAGAGAGGATGAGAATATTCATCCAATCAAATGATTATGATTCTTGGTTGGTGATCAAGCATGGAGAGACGGTTCCCACGAAGATTGTTGACAGGGTTCTTGTTCTAAAGTTAGAGACCGAATATACCTCAAATGACAAGAAGAAGATGCAACTAAATGCAAGGGCCATCAACTTTCTATATTGTGCCGTGAACCCGGATGACTATCGGAAAATCTCAAGGTGCAATACGGCCAATGAGATGTGGAAGAAATTAGAGGTCACATATGAGGGAACAAATCAAGTGAAGGACTCAAAGATCGACTTGCTCACCCATGAGTATAAGCTTTTCATGATGATGGAAAATGAAACAATAGATGGCATGTTCGAGAGATTTTCAACTATCATCTCAAATTTGGATACACTTGGGAAGCATTATGAGGATCATGTTCTCGTTTGAAAAATCCTTCGAAGTCTCACACCAGAATGGAAGTCTACGGTCAATCCTATCAAAGAAGGCCGAGATTACAATACATTGACATATGACGCACTTCGAGGTAAACTACTCACTTATGAAATGTCTAACTTTTCTAGTGCAGCGGAGATCAAAAGGGATCAAAATCTATCATTCAAAGGAGTTGCACTCAAAGCTTCATTGTCAAAATATTTCGAGACAAGCGGCTCTGGAGAAAGTGACATTCTCGAGTTATTTAATGACTTCTTGCAAAATGAGCTTGAGCAATTGAATGAGAGTACAAAGCCTACTTACTATGGATGTGGAGAGCGTGGACATATCAAGGGTCATTGCCCTAATCGGAAATTCAAGAAGTCCAAACGCCTAAAGCAATCCAACTCTAGCTCCTCTTCCTCATCCGATGATGAAGTAGCCATTTGTTTTATGGCTCAAAGTGAATCCGAAGAGGTAAGTTCTTATAACGATCCTTTTAGTTTTGAAGAACTACGAGAAGCATTTGGTGATTTATTTAAAGAATTTAAGAAAGTCTCATCTATTGCAAAAGATTTGGAATATAAAATCACCCTCTTGCAAAAGAAAAATAATATTTTGCTAAAAGAAATTGATTCCCTCAAAATTGAAAATAAGACTTTTGAGGAAACTAATTTGAAATTAAATGATTCACCTTGTTCTTCATGTAAGTCTTCTAGTCTTGAGATAGAAGCACTTAAGAAAGAGGTAGACGATTTGAAATTAGATATGAAGAAAGTTGAAAATGAATTTAGACTAAAATCTACCTCTAAGATTAAATACTATAGATCACCTAGAATTAATCTAAGTCATTCTAGGAATTCTAAGTTTGATAGACAACCTAGAAAGCACATCACACGTTCTAGAAACATGAACAACCCTAGTGTTAGGTGTCATTATTGTAATAAAGTAGGACACATCACACCAGTTTGTTACACTAAGTATAGGCACTTGCTTCTAAGTCAAGAGAATGTGATGCATCGTTCATATGATTTTTATTATTGCCATAATACCCCTGGACCCAAAAGGCATTGGGTACCAAGATTTTCTTCGTAGATTCATTAAGGAAGGTGTGCTTGAACACTTCGACTTGAGTTGAAGTAGATGCGCCAAGCACATAATTGGGTGAAGCATCAATTAAGGGGGAAGTTGATTCACTTTATTAATTCCAACTAATGTTGATTTATATTTTAGTTGGACAATGTGATATTATTTATTTGTTTGATATCTATTTGCATGAGCATATATCTTTTTGCCAATTTCTTTTTGATAATGTCAAAAGGGGGAAGATGGTGTAGATATGCATATATTCAGGGGAAATTGTATTTGTGCATATCTTAATGGGGAAGATAGTATAGATTTGTATGTATTTGTTTGATTTATAATGCAATACTTGAGGGGGAACTAGCCTTGTATGATGCATATCTGATGTACACCGGGATGCTCCTACAAGCACGGAGGTTACACCACAAACCATAAAACAAATCAAAGGGTTAATATCTAAGTGTTATGATCCTTTTTGGGCTGAACTCATTAACCTTTCGTACCCTAAAACCCAAACCATAACCCTGCTCCTCCAAAGCTCTTCTTGATATCAAGCCTTTCCATATCCTTTCCAAATATCCAAAGTCTTTTATTTCCATTTAATAAACAAAATAAAGTCCTTTCTCTTCTTTTTAACCCTGAACGAGAATGAGGTCAGAAGGACAAGCCTTGTGTATTATTTCTACTTCTGCTGTTCCTTTTAATTAAAATAAAACCTCCCTTTCACTTCCCCACTTCAAACCCACGAATTTCCCAACTCTTTTACCCAAAAATCAGGCCACATTATGTTCCACAAAACAAAAACAAAATCAGGAAAAAGTTTTCCTTCATTGAATAGTGTTGATTTTGTCCTGTTGTTCAAAACCCAATCCCATTCATATCCTTCAGCATATGGCCGAATTTCCCACTCCAAATATCCATAAACACAACTCCATTTACCAAGGATAAAGATAAAAACATCAAGGAACCAAAATCAGTGATTGAATAGTGCAAACTTTGTCACATTATCCTTAATTGTCAAAGTTACAATTTTCCTTGATTTCCTTCTCACATGGCAGGAATTAATGAACCATGCTAAGCCAAAATCCCAGCCTTTTAATCTCCTTTTCCTGGTCAATGAGTGCTGCCCACTAAGAATAATAACACATGGATATTAATCACATGATTTGTAAGAAAGTGAAGTGTAATTTCCCTTATTTTTGCATTATATATTTCGGCCATGAGGCCTTGTAAAAATCATCTCATTTTCATTATCAATATTACTCTTGAAGTAATCCCTGAATTGGTGTGAAGCTAGTTCAATCCATTTCCTAATGAAATATCTCTAAAGTTGGCTACTTTTGAGTGTGTGTTAGGAGTCTATTTAATACTTTAATAGTTATTATTATAGTATAAAATAGATAATAGCCCCAAATATATATAAAGAGTGTGTTTATCTCTTACATATTATTTGGTTTATCCTTTATACAAAAACCACAAAACATTTCCCTTCTTTTCTTCTATTTCTGATCCTGAACCCATAAATAATCGATTATCATTTCTTGATAATCTTTAGTTTATTCGAATAAGTCGTGATCTTTCCTGTTGCTGAAATCAACCTGATTTATTCGAATAAATCACCACTTATTCGAATAAGTCCTAGTTTTTCAACCTGATTTATTCGAATAAATCACCATTTATTCGAATAGGAACTGGTTTTTTCAAGCCACGCGATTGATCCAAACTATTCGAATAAGTCGAAAATTTCAACTACCAAACGGCTAGTTTTTTGAATCCTTTTCATCCCTATCCACTCCCCAACTTCTATAAACTATCTACTTTCGAGATTATCTTCAGAAGAGCACTTAGAACACTTTGAAGAACATGTCCTTTGAATATCCAAAGAGATTCTACTCAATCCCCTCCTTATATCCAAGCAAGGCAATTGTTTTGATTGCAAAATCATTTCTTGCTTGAGTTTTTCCTCATTGCTTGAGCCTTTGAGAGATATTGCCATATTCTAAAGGACTTCATTGTATTTGCAACAATCTACTCCATGTTGGGAGAATTACTCGGTTGCGGTTTGTTTTCTTACTTTATTGTAAGGTGATAAGTCCGTTTCGTTCTTATCATTTACATCATATTCTAAACGTTATTGCACGTAAATAATATTTAATCATCTCATAAAATGTGATTTTAATGGATAAAACTCTCATTTTCGTTCTAAGAGTCATAAAATGGGATTCCACATGAAATCATCATAAATCATTCATTTTTGTTCAAGTATTTGAGAAAAAGGGAATAAATCATCAAGGGATCAAGATTCGGACTTGAACGAGCTTCCGGGAGGTCAAAAACAGTGTTCGGGGCCAAAACGGAGCGAAATTGGGCCAAAATCACGAAACAGCCGCGAAGCCCAACGGACCAAGGCCTCCAGGCGTCCAACTTGGACGCTTGGCCAAGGTTGACGCTTGAAGTTGGACGCCTGGGCTAGTTTGCAATCTAAGAAAGACACGTGGCAAAATCTGGTTGGCCGAAGCAGCTCAAGCGTCCCGATCTGGACGCTTGGACTTGGACGCTTTGACTTGGACGCCTTGGCTTCGTTCCTATAAATACAGCGCGATTCTCCCCATACACACATCACTTTCATCCCCTCTCTCGGGATTTGAGCTTAATATTCCATTTCTAAATATTAGTTTAGCATTTTAGTAGTTTTAGAATAATTTCTGGAGGAATTCTACTCCCGGTCTATTCTGTTCCGCCTTTACGGAAGTTGTAAGTTTACTCTATTTAATAAAATGCTGTTTTAATTCATGTTTGCATAGTATGAGTTAGGGTCCGGATCTTTGGGTCCGGACTAATTTGGTTGTTTATTTTTTATGTTAAATTAATGTTTGAATGGTTAATCTGTTGTTCTTGCCTTATCTGGTTAATTACTCTCGAAAGATTTAATTGGCCATTTATTGAGAAAATATTGTATGCCAAAAGGCTATGATATTCAACTGTCAACGGATTAAGTACAAATCTAGAAATGGATGAGTAGTAATAGAAATATTATTATTCCAATTGTTAATTTAATATGATAAAATAAATTCAAATGACGTCCAGACCCTAGGTCCAGATCTATACTTATACTATGTAAACTTAATTTATTTATTATTTTTACTCTGCCTTTTTTATAGTCGTTCCGAGAAGACTTTCATAAACCAATCCTAATCTTCGCCTAATTAGAGTAATTAAACTAATTCCCTTCGTCCACTCCTCGAGAGATATGACACTCGGAGAGAAAACTGACCCTTTGTTGGGAAGGTTTACTACCCGAAAAACTACAATTGTCATAAGGGATTTGTATTCTTGGTGTTGGGATTACACCAAGTGGTAGAAATCCTAACGGTTTATGAAATCAAACGTTAGGTGGAAGAAATCCTGAGTTTTGTGAAATCAAAAACTTCGGTGGTAAGATAAGAGGCTTGTGAAATCAAGTTCTCGAGTTGTATTCGGATTGTCAAACTCCGTTAAGTTTGACGGGTTAGTGAAGGCCTGGGCACGATTGCTTCGGGGACTGGATGTAGGCATTTAAGCCGAACCAGTATATATCGCGTGTGCATTGCTCTTATCCTTCACTTTACTTTGTTTGTGGTGCATTGATTTTATTGAATATTCGTGAAGAACGTTTCCGCGCAAAAAAACTGGTCTTTTGGGCAACACCTCTATTCACCCCCCCTCTAGAGGTGTGCGAGGCGTCTAACATCGTGTACCGTGAGGAGGGCGATGCTGCACCAAATCTGGACCTGATAGTTGCAGACGAAGAAGAGAGCCAAAACGAGACTCAAGCTGAGTCATCTCGTGCCGGAGGAAGTCGAGCCACGGAGCGCGTCACTCGTCAACGCAGGACTCGTCCAAGAGAAGAAGCACCAGCCACCAGAACCTTCTTTGGTGAAGAGGATCTTCGATACTCTCACGTGTATCTGAGATGACGTTTGCCAGCTCAACGAGAGGATGACTCGTTTTGAAGCAATCCCGCTCCTACCGTGGCCCGCGTCACAGCTTTAGCGGAGGAGCTCGTCCGGCGAACTCTCTTTGATTATATTCCTTCTATCTTGACTTATTATGATACTTTGTTATTTGCTATTGTTATTGTTATGACTCTTTTGATGAATGATTTTGTTGCTAATTATGTATTTGTATGTTTGGCAATGTAGTTCTCTTTTAGAACATATTGTCCCTTTGCGGCATTCCTGTTAGAAGTTTTTTTTAAGAAAATTTCTTGCAAATTTATCCTTCAATATCTCGGCATTGATTAAGGGGGAAGGTTATCGGTTGATAATGCCAAAAGGGGGAAGGAAGGATAGTTGAGAAAAACTTTTTCTTAAAAACGTTTTTGGAAGGATAGTTGAGAAATTTTTTTTCTTAAAAACGGTTTTCCGCTTTTTACTCCGATATTTTTCACTTCTCTAACCTTGCAGGGGGAATTATTCTTAAAAGGAAGTAATTTTTGAACTCTTACTTTGCTCTTTCTCAACTATGTTTGTCATTATCAAAAAGGGAGACATTGTTGGACATGAGTTCAAACCCCTTTACTATTTCTTCTGGAATATTTTTTTTGTTTTGAGGAATGACAAACAGGATGATTAAATTCAAGCTGATCGAAAATTTATTTTCGTATCGAGAAAAGCAAAGAGGCGTATCAAGATAAAATCAAGGCTTACCCCTACGCAGAAATTTTTTGAAGTGAAGTGAAGATTCTGAAGACCTTTTATTTTTTATTGAGTCTAGGAATTTTGTAAGGATGACAATACTTTTTGCATAAACAAATTAATTTTGAGGGATAAAAATTATTATTTTCTGAGTCAGTTGAAAAATTATTTTTTCTTTGTCTAAAAATATTTTACTGAGTCAGTTTCAAAATAGTGTGTCAAAATTTGTTAAAAATATTTTTTTAGGATACACAATTTTCTTTTGGTAAGAAAAATATACTTTAAATATTTTTCGTATACATCGTTTGACACACAAAATAATTTTTGGACTCACTTTTTCTCCCCTATTCAAAATTCATTGAATAAGGGATACTTTCTCTTGATGAGCGTTCTTGTCTCAAACAAACGAGTATAAGCCAATTCACTTCTTATCGCAACTGGCTTGGGCCCTTTGTGTTGCGCATTATCTCCTCCATAATCGATTATCTGCCTTCATATAATCGATTAATAGGCTTTTCGTTGGATTCCCCTGGTCTGACAAATAATCGATTTTTTTCTTCAATTAATCGATTAGTTCGGACAGAGCCGACTAATCGATTTTTAGGCCTTCCTTTAATCGATTATTTCTGTTCTTCTATTCAGGATTTTTCGCCTCTGTGTACCGTAATCGATTTAACTATCTACGTTAATCGATTAAATTTATCTGGTGCATATCCTCAGCTTACTCCAACGGTTCTTTTTTTCTCAGCCTATTTAATCGCTCATTCTCCTTTATTTTAAGACACAACTCTTGCACTCCAATATCTTCATTGAGCTATATTCATTTCTTGCTTCCATCTTCCTCATCAAATATATTATTTTGAGAGTTAGAAATATTTTATTGAGTGCTAAAGATTTTGTCATCCATAGAGCTTTAATTCTTCAACACTACTTTGCTCAATTGTGTGAGCTTTCATTCTTGTGTTGTTAAACTCAATCTCATTTGAGTGTTGTTCTAAAGACTTGTGTGACTCAAGTCTTGTTGTTGTAAGAAAGTGAGGCTTGTGTGATTCAAGTTCTCAAGTTGTACCGGTTTTTCAAGCACCCGTTGAAGCTTGAAGATTAGTAGGACTTTCGAGAGAGTCTCTCGGAGGACTGGACTAGCCACGAGGTGGTGAACCAGTATAAATCTCGGTGTTCTTCTTTCCCTTACTTTCTTTATTTATTCCTGCGATTTTATTTTTTCACACACGCGAAAAACGCACATTCTTGAAAACAACTCTATTCACCCCCCCTCTAGAGTTGCACATTTGTATAACAGAGTTTGATTGAGATTTGATGAATGGCGAAATACTTTGATGATAAGTAATGTTGTAGCATTTGAATTAATAAATTATGTTGATGCTTTAAGAACTGTGATGCAAATACATTTCAAAATGTACCTTTTAAATATGAGTTGCTGCCAAAATTTGAGTATCTAAGGTATGATTTGTGTGTGGAATCTACGAGTGAGACGAACGGTAGAAAGTCGTTTTACTCCCAAGACATTATCATAGAATTCAATTGTTAATGATTATTCAATTTAAATATTTTTATGTGATGAAACTCTGTGTATATTGAAGTATGCTTTAAAAAACTCTTTACAAACGTGATCATAATTTAGACGTTATAAATTATTAATTTTAAAAACTAAATTAATGTTAGAAGTATTCAAAAAAAAAATAAGAGACGTGTTTATTAGGTTGTTTATTCTTTATTCCTAAAAGAATAATATTCCTATTCTTTTATTCATTTCACCATTACATGTGCTTTAGAAAGAGACCACTGAAGAAGATATTTTTTCAATAAATACATATCAAAATATAAGCTTTGGACTTTTATGTGACATCAATCTATCAAACAAGCATGTTTCAAAAATCCATGTTTTTACGTGTACATTTCCAATAAATGTGTTTAAAGAAACATATTTCTATTGTGTTAAAAGTTGAAATTTTTAAGGCATAATATTAATTAAACAATGGCAGTTACTATTAAATAATAATCTTAAATATTAATTGTTATATTCTTGAATAACTATTAATTGTTATATTCATAAAGGGTACACAATTTATTTATAATAACAAAAATAAAAAATGTAAATAAACTGTTAATGGATAAAACAGTTGTACTCAGATGTGATTTCAAACAAATTCTTCCTGTTTTGCCCAGAGCTACGAGAGAAGAAATTGTAGGTGCTACCATTAATTCTTCAAATTTGTGGTCGTATTGTAAAGTTTATACGTTGACAAAGAATATGAGATTCCATTCATCTACGTCCTCTTTCGCAGATAGAGACACACAAGATTTTTCTGATTGGATAATCAAAGTTGGAGATGGAGAGCTTGGGCAAGTGATTGATGGAACTGCTGATGGTGATATTCTGCTCGAATTTTTTATTCTAGACACGAGTTCTCCCCTCAAAAGTATAGTGGACTTCACTTATCGATCCGAACCTATTGGAAAATATGAAAAGTTATTCTTTTTCGAAGACAGAGCACTACTGGCACCCACGCTCTATGTTGTAGAGATGGTAAATAAATTTGTCTTATCCCTCATTCCTGGAGATGAAATGGTCTACTTGAGTTGTGATTCATTATGCCAAACAGATTCGAATGTTGGTGTTGATGGAGACTGGATAACAGTTGAGTTTTTGAATGAAATCAAATGTTCGGGGATCCCAAACCACATGATAGTTTTAAAAAAAGGGGTACCAATTATGTTACTACGGAACATTGACCAAACATCTGGATTGTGTAATAGTACAAGATTAATTGTTGACGAGATGCGAAAGAATGTTATTGGTGCTATTGTGGGAACGTACCCGGCGCCGGGGTTGGCAAGGCTCCGCTCGGTCACCACACCGAGCACGCTGCCACTTCCCAGCACAAGGGAAAGAAGACGCGGAGGAGCAGGAGGAGGCCCGGCAAGGGCCCGCTGATCGAGGAGGTGTTGGTGGAGGACGTCCCAGAAGGGGAGGACGATGAGTCCAGTGAGTGTAGAATCTCGGCCTTCAAACGCTTGGGAGGCGAGGATACCCGAGTGTCGGCATTCGACCGGCTCAACCGCGGACCGGAAGGCCGTCTAGGTGATCTTCGCCGGCAGATCTCTGAGGGTAGGCGGAGGAACGCTGAGGAATCAGCGACCTCGGATGCGCGCTCGGCGAGACCTGAGCGAACCGAAGGCCGAAGGGACGAGCGAACTCAGCGTCGCCAGAGCCCATCCAGAACCGAGAAGACTAAGGTCCCTGAACGGGGTATGACTGAGCTTGCGCGCGAGATTGCCGAGCTCAAACGCCGAGTAGAGACAAAGTCCCCCTACAGCCAGCCCATCTTGCGCACGGTAACCCCGTTTACACCGAGGGTGATGTCAGTTCCGCTGCCGACAAACTTCCGTCCGTGGCAGATCAAGGCTTACAGCGGGACGACGGATCCCCAGGATCATTTGTCAAAGTTCTACGCTTCGATGGAGGCGGCGGCAGCCACGGACGAGGTCAAGTGCAGGTGCTTCCTCGCGACGCTAGAGGGCTCCGCGTGCGATTGGTTCAACCGGCTCCCAAAGGGAACCATTGACGATTGGGATACGCTGGCGGAGAAGTTCTTGACGCATTTCGCGGCCAACCGAAGGCAAAGGCTGCCTTATTCCCACCTGCTCAACATATGCATACGCAAGGGAGAAAAGGTCCGCGACTTCATAGTCCGGTGGGAGAAGGAAGCCAGAGACGTGCATGGGGCGGATGACCAGGCGTTGGTTGCCATGTTTCAAGCAGCCCTCCCCCGCGGAGAGGTGAGGAAGGAGCTCCGCAAGAATCCTCCCCCCACGTACCAAGAGACCTTGGCGCGCGCAAAGTTCTTAGCCTCGGAGGAGTTTGATGACGCCCTGGAATCCGAGGCCGCGCCGGCTAAGCGAGCTTCAGTAGATTCGGGAGAGGCCTCGAAGAAGAGGAAGAAGAAGAAAGACTATACCGCGGGCCCGAGGACGCCCTCGGCCGGAGTATACTCTGTGGGCGCCCCCGTGGGGGCGGGTCGAGAGCTTGCCCTTTCCCCGCTCCCCCACGTAGAGGCTTACGCGGTGTCCAGCGGAACTAAGTATTGCGAGTACCATCGTAACAACACTCATAACACTAAGGAATGCTTCACTCTCCAGAAGGAAATGCAACGACTCATCGCCCGAGGGCCGCTTCCAAGAGACGACGCGGCTACCCCCTCCCGGGGCCCGCCGGAAGGAAGAACTTGGAGGAAGGCGACTGAGCCAATCGCAGTGGCGACGCAGGCAAGGAACCCCGAGAAGAGGCACATCGGGCGGGAGTGCGATGATCTGGATGAAGACGAAGCCCAAGGATATCCGGTGGGATTTATCCATGGGGGAAACATTGGCGGGGACTCCGCCGCTCAAAGGAAGAGGTGGAAGCACATGGCCTTTGTCGCCAAGGTCCATCAGGCACCGGCGCCCAAGCTCGGAAGACGAGAGCAAATCCAGTTCACGGAGAAGGATCTTCCGAACACGCCGACTCCCCACCGGGATGCCTTGGTCGTAAAGATAGAGATCAACGACGCCATAGTACACCGCACCTTGGTGGACACGAGAAGCTGAGTCAATATAATGTACGAGAAAACATTCCAAGACCTCGGCTTGAACCGCAAGGACTTGAGGCCTGTGCGCACACCTCTCTCCGGATTCACGGGGGACTCCATCGAGGCCGAGGGAGTTATCGCCGTATCCGTGATAGTAGGGGATGGTGCGCACAAGGCGAAGCTGAAGATGGAGTTTATGGTTGTGAGCATCAACTGTGCGCACAACATGATCCTGGGGCGGCCCGGCCTTGAGGACTTGGAATGTGTGATCTCCCCGTACTACTTGTGCATGAAGTTCCCCACTCCGTCCGGCATCGGGGTGGCAAGGGGTGACCAAAAGTTGGCCCAATCGTGCTACGTAAGAATCACAAAGAAGTTGCCAAGGGATGAGACAATGGTCGTACACGCGCAAGAGGGAATGCGCAAACTGGAGGCTTGGCCTTCGGCCAAGCCCGCCGAGGAAGTCGAGGAAGTGCCGCTCGACCCACAAGTGCCCGAGCGGAAGGTTAAGGTCGGGGCGACCCTGACGACGAGCCAGCGGATGCGCTTGGTGGAAGTGCTCGCCGCCTACCGCGTGACTTCACATGGGGACCTGGGGATATGCCGGGGGTGGACCCCAAGATCATATGTCACCGGTTGGCGTTCAACCCGGAATCTAGGCCGGTAAAGCAGAAGAAGCGTTTCCTCTCATCCGAGCGGAGGGAGTTCGTCTCCAAGGAAGTGACCACCCTCCAAAGCATTGGGCATATCAGAGAAGTTAAGTACCCGGAATGGATGGCGAACGTAGTGTTGGCTCCGAAGGGAAATACATGGAGGATGTGTGTGGACTACACCGACCTAAATAAGGCATGCCCCATGGATCCATTCCCACTCCCGAACATCGACCAGCTGGTGGATGAGACGGCGGGTTGCGAGCTCATGAGTTTCATGGACGCCTTCAGCGGGTACCACCAAATCCGAATGCACCCTGAAGACGAAGAGAAGACGTCTTTCACTACCCCCGGCAGAGTTTATTGCTACAAGGTGATGCCTTTTGGACTCAAGAACGCCGGGGCAACCTACGCTAGGATGGTGAGCAAGCTCTTCGCGCCCGTCCTCGGGAAGAGCATGGAAGCGTACGTCGACGACATGATTGTGAAAAGCAAGCAGGCAACCACCCATGCGGAAGACTTAGAAGGAGTTTTCAAGATTATGGAGAAGTACAACCTTCGGCTGAACCCGAAGAAGTGCACGTTCGGAGTTCAAGGCGGTAAGTTCTTGGGACACATGGTGAGCAGGCGCGGTATTGAGCCCAACCCCGAGAAGGTGCGCGCCATCCTTGACATGGAAGCTCCACGAAATGTCAAGGAGGTGCAGCGCTTGACCGGAAAGTTGGCTGCGCTCAGCCGCTTCCTTTCCAAGGTAGCGGATCGAGCCGCTCCATTCTTCCAAGCTGTGAAGAAGTCCCGAGGGTTCGTATGGACGGAAGACTGCCAGCAATCCTTTGAGTCTCTGAAATCTTATCTCCTCTCTCCGCTGATCCTCGCTAAACCCGAGCCCGGAGAAACCTTATATCTTTACTTGGGAGTGTCGCCCAATGCACTAAGCTCAGTCCTAGTCCGAGAAGAAGGCGGAGCTCAGCACCCAGTGTACTACACGGCGAAGACGCTGAGGGGTGCCGAGCTCAGGTACTCGGTGGCCGAAAAGACAGTGCTGGCCGTGGTTTCAACCGTGCAGCGGCTGACGCCCTATTTCCAAGCTCACCCAGTCCAAGTACTTTCCCAGCAGCCTATAGGTGCGTTGCTCAGGAGTCCGAACGCGCCCTCTCGCATGTCCAAGTGGGCGGTGTTCCTTGGAGCCTTCCAGATCGAGTTCAAGCCAAGGCCAGCGATCAAGGGCCAAGCGCTGGCCGACTTCGTGGTAGAATGCACCGCCCGAGAAGAGCCGAGCCCGGAACTTGAAGCCGACGGCTGGTGGATAGTTTTCACCGACGGCTCCTCCGCCGCCAAAAACTCGGGGGGTGGAGTGGTAGTCATCGCTCCCGAGGGCTTCAGAGCATATTACTCAATCCGATTCGGCTTCAAGGCATCAAATAATGAGGCGGAGTATGAAGCGCTCTTGTGCGGTTTACGTCTGGCAGCCGGGATGAATGCGACGAAGCTAAGGATAAAGTGTGATTCGAAGTTGGTGGTTGGCCATGTGTCGGGAGAGTTCGAAGCGAAGGACGAAAGAATGAAAAAATACAGAGATACGGCCCTAGAACTACTTAAAAGTTTCACCGCGTATAGTGTCGAACAGATCCCTCAGGCGGAGAACGCCGAGGCGGATATCTTGTCGAAGCTGAGCTCAGACACGCCCGAGCATATTAGGCGAATGGCGAATGTGGAAGAGCTTTCCGAGCCGAGCATCCACGCTTTCCCCGTGGCAATGATCTGTGCTCAACCCAGAGATTGGACGGACGACATAGTCGCCTTCCTAAAGGATGGCACCCTCCCAGACGAATCGATGAAGGCCAAGTTGGTCCGGACAAGGGCACCGGGGTATACCTTGGAAGGCGAGAAGCTATACAAGCGAGCATACAACGGGACGCTACTCAGGTGCCTCCGACTAGCCGAAGCAAAACAAGTCATGGAGGAGGTGCACGCCGGAATCTGCTCCGCCCACCAAGGAGCGTACGCGGTATCAAGAAAGATAACCCTTCAAGGATATTTTTGGCCAACAATTGTCAAGGATTGCGCGGAGTTCATAAAGAAGTGTAAAGTGTGTCAAGAGTTCTAGAAGGTACCAGGGAGGCATTCAACCAACTACACCCCCATCAGCATAGCCATCCCGTTCGCGAGGTGGGGGCTGGATCTCGTGGGTGCACTCCCTAGGGGCACTGGGAACGTGAGGTACGTCATCGTAGCCATTGACTATTTTACTAAGTGGGTGGAAGCAGCCCCATTGGCAAGTATCACCGGAGCTCAATGCCAGAAATTTCTTGCAAAGCAAGTCATCTGCCGCTTCGGGGTTCCCGAGCACATAATCACGGATAATGGGACACAATTCGAGTCCAAGCCCTTTAACGACTTCCTTGGGAGCTGGGGGATCAAGCACAGCTATGCGTCGGTTGGGTACCCACAGATGAACGGCCAGGTCGAGAACGCCAACCGAACGATAGTCGACGGGCTGAAGCGGAAGTTGGAGGCCAGCGGAGGGGAGTGGGCAGAGGAGTTGTCGTACATCCTATGGACCTAACGGACCACGCCTAGAAGGGCGACCGGAGAAACCCCCTTCGCCTTATGCTACGGGTTCGAGGCAAGGGCCCCTGCAGAGATCTCCATCGCAACCCACCGGGAGGAGATCTTCGACCCCGAGCGTAACGAAGAAGCCCTGGAAGCCGAGCTCCATCTCGTGCACGAGAGACGAGAAGCGGCCTTCATACGAGCGGAGAATTACCGAAGGAAGGTAAAGAGCTACCATGACGGCGTGCGCGCGCACGGGGGTTCATCGAAGGAGAGTGGGTGCTGCGCAAGAGGTCCGTGAGCCGCCCCCTGGAAGGTGGGAAGTTTGCCAAAATTACGAAGGCCCCTACATCATCAAAGAAGTGGTAGGCCCCTCAACATTCCGCCTGCAGACGCCGAGTGGAGGGGATGTGACAAGGACTTGGAATGCTGAGAACTTGGTTAAGTTTTATCAATGAATTTCGAATGTACACGGGCCCGAGAAAGGGAACCCGCAACACCATGATTGAATTCAATGAAATGGGATTTTTTGCAATGGTCTAACATGCGTGTCCGGATGCTCTTCCCGGACAAAGGCCTAACCTGCGTATTCGGCACTACTCCTCAGTAGAAGAGCCGAGCGCAGACCATGTCCGGATGATCTTCCCGGACGAAGGTCTAACCTTCGTGCTCGGCACTCCCCCTCAGGAGAAGAGCCGAGCACAGGCCATGTCCGGATGCTCTTCCCGGACAAAGGCCTAACCTGCGTATTCGGCACTACTCCTCAGTAGAAGAGCCGAGCGCAGACCATGTCCGGATGCTCTTCCCGGACGAAGGTCTAACCTTCGTGCTCGGCACTCCCCCTCACGAGAAGAGCCGAGCATAGGCCATGTCCGGATGCTCTTCCCGGACAAAGGCCTAACTTGCATATTCGGCACTACTCCTCAGTAGAAGAGCCGAGCGCAGACCATGTCCGGATGCTATTCCCGGACGAAGGTCTAACCTTCGTGCTCGGCACTCCCCCTCAGGAGAAGAGCCGAGCACAGGTCATGTCCGGATGCTCTTCCCGGATAAAGGCCTAACCTGTGTGTTCGGCACTACCCCTCAAGGGAAGAGCCGAGCGCAGACCATGTCCGGACGATCTTCCCGGACGGAGGTCTAACCTTCGTGCTCGGCACTCCCCCTCAGGGGAAGAGCCGAGCGCAGACCGTGTCC
Organism: Cuscuta australis; assembly: GCA_003260385.1. Lineage (NCBI taxonomy): Eukaryota > Viridiplantae > Streptophyta > Magnoliopsida > Solanales > Convolvulaceae > Cuscuta > Cuscuta australis. Next base: position 35,055 of record NQVE01000130.1, on the reverse strand, counting down.
GGATGCTCTTCCCGGACGAAGGTCTAACCTTCGTGCTCGGCACTCCCCCTCAGGGGAAGAGCCGAGTGCAGTCCTTAAGGCTAATGGCGAAAAGCGAAAAAGACTTGATCAAATCCAAATTTTATTCATCCCAGAAAACGGGCAAATACATGGCACAAACGCCTTACAACAATTAAACACCTTGCAATTAAAGTACGGGTAGACTTCAGTGCATGCCACAATTCCACCCCCGCTCGCAAAGACAAGGTGGGGGGTAAGAAGGTGAAGGAGCCCGACTGGGGACGGAGTGCCCGGTGGACTCGTCATAGCTGGGCGAGCCTGGGTCTTCAAGGGAGCAATGGCTCGGATGGTGGGATGCCACGGAGCTCTCGCTTGGGATCGCTGCGGGAGGAGCCGGAGGGCGGCGACCTCGGCCACCGCGGGCGACAGGAACCGGGGGGGCGACGACCTCACGACGGACCGGCGGAGCCGACGGAGAAGGGGTCCTCTCGTCCTCCTCCGACGAATAGTAGATGAACCCCGGGATCTTGGCAGAAGGATCGGGGTGCACCGACTCGAACTCAGAGTCCGAGTCCCAAGAGTCCCGTAGAGAGGGCGGCGGGGTTGAGCTCGGCCCAGATTTGGTCGGTATGGCAGAAGAGCCCCCGAGGGAACAGCTACCAAAGGAAAGCGTCTCCCCTCGCATCTCACTGGAATCGGGGGGAGTGGGGGCCGAGCGCGGCATGACAAGAGTTGGAGAAATTCAAATATGAATGGAACAAATCGTGAGGACCCCCCCCCCCCCTTATATAGGCATGTTGCCATAGAGGGAAGGTACACGTGGCAGCACGGGGATGGTCGTACTGGCGGCAGGTCAAAAGGTCCCAGGTCCCAGGTCCCAAGGTTGTCTCGGTTAACGAGGAGACAAAAGGGACCAAGCCCCGAGGTATCCTCTGTTCGGCACAGCCGAGCTCAGGTTGGGCGGGGGAAGGAGCGAGCTCGCAAGTTCAAAGAAACGACGAGGGCAGTAAGATTAAACGCAAAACAGAGGCATAACACATCCGTACGAATCATCAAGTCATAACATATCCGAATTCAAAAAAAAAAAAGAACAAAGTCTTGAGCAGCAGTACATCAAATACAACAAAGTTTCAAGTCATTTCACTCGGCACTCGGCTGCTCGCCGGCTGAGTTCCCGCCATTCGGGTAGTAGATGGAAGTGTCAAGCTCATCAGGATTGTCGCATGGCTCGGGGAAGTCCTCCCCGGCGAGGAACCTATCCGAGAGGACTTGCTGCGCTCGGAACAGACCGAGGTTGTACCACGACGTTCCTTCGGAGCGGGCGAATGCCTGGCCCTCAGGAGTCTGCCCCCATGCCTTGAGCAAATCATTCATGCGAGTGAAGGCTTCCTCCTGAAATGCATCTGATGCTAGGAACTCGGCAACGGCTCGATCGCGAGCCTCCTGGCGCGCCTCGCGAGCAGCCTCCTCCGCGAGTTGTTGAGCCCGCTCCTCGGCCTGGCGAGCTTGTTCCTTGGCCGCCTTCAAGGCCTCATTGAGGTCGGCTATCTCAACATAAGCCCTACTCCGGTCGTCCTCACTGGCGCGCAGCCGCCGACTCATGTCGACCATGCGCATCATCGCCTGCAAATAACAAAGGGTTGAGCACCACAGATGAATTATATTTGTAAGGTGTAATAAGGGAAACTTACCGAGCCCAGCTCATGGAAGGTATCTGAGGCCAGAGTCTCCCGGTCGACATCTTTTAGCTTGGCACGATCGGTTGGAGGAGTAAAGCTGCGCAGGAAGGTCTCCGGGTCGTAATCCCGGTCTAGGAAGGAGACTCGAGCGGGGAAGGCCGCCTTGACATACTTGGGATGGCCGAAGTCCTTCATCATGGGGGACTCCGACCCCTGCAAAGCGTCGGCGGCCGAGGCCGTTTCCTTCCTCTTCTTCTTCTGTGTCGTCTCGGATGTCGGCTTCACGGGGGGAGTCGGGGGACGGCCGCCTGAGGGAGGAGCCTGGGAGTTGCCGCTCGGAGCGTCCGGGAACATGAGCTTCATCCGCTCGGCGCTGGAAAGCATGATTTCACCTGCACAAAACCAAAGAAGCCAAGTGATGAGGGAAGGACAACTGCGAGAAGGAGCGGGAATCCGGAAGTGGCGACGCACGGACGGTCGAGCGTAAGAGTGCACTGACCTGAGGGGCCTTCTTCGATGCTCCTCTGGGTATCCTCCGGGGATAGGAAGACGAAGCCGAGTGCCGCTTGTGCCTCATTCGTCACCACCGAGCCGACTTCAAAGGGCCCCCCTTGGCAGAGCGTCTCTACGTCTTCGAGCATCTTGTCCGAGGTAACACACGCGGAGCGGCGTCGAAAGGAACTGAGGGGCTCTTTACGAAAAGGGGAGCCCGAGGAGAGAGAAACAAAGATGAACTTCCCCTTCCAACTCTTGGCGGAGTCCTTCCTCGTCTTGAAAAGCCTCTCCTGCCTCTGGAAGATAGAGGCGTACGAACCCGAGTTTGAGTTGGCCCGACCAGATGACTTCGCCAACCGGAAGAGCAACAGGAAGCGGGCCAGATCGGGGCGAACCCCGGTCCTTTGGCAACGGATAAGGAACCCGACCAAGTAACGATGGGATTTGGGCACGACTTGGCAAGAGAGAAGATCGAAATGTTGGAAAAAGTCTATGACCAACTGATGGAGGGGGAAACGAAACCCGTACTCGAGGGATTTGAGGTGGATAGCGAAGAAACCCGAAGGAGCATCAAAGACTGACTGCTCGGGGGTGGGACGATGCACGGCCACACCCGGCGCCGAGGCCAAGCGCTTCGCCTTGCGAAATTCCTCAGCCGTGAGGGTGCATTTCCGCGCTCGGATCCCCGAGTCCTCCAGGGCAGTGCGCCTCTGGTTGCGAGGCTCGGACTGAAGAGGGATCTCAACCGCCTCGACTATCTCCTCAACGGAGGCCGAGCGGGAGTCGCTTTCCTGGGCGGAGCCTGTGACGGAACCCTCGACGTCGCGTTCGGACGCGGACCGACGAAAGACTGAGGATTGGGAAGACATGGAAGAGCAAGGCCGAAGAGGACTAACCTAGTGCGGAGCCGGAGAACAGACGAGGATGGCAGCGGGAAGACTAGCGACGGCAAAAAATCTTACTCTCTCTCTCTAAAAGTGGGGAATGAGATGAGTAGGGAGGGTATTTATAGAGGAAGGGTTGAATGGGTGTAATGATGGGCCGCCACTTGGCCTAGGGAGACGGAACGACGCATCCCTTCATGATGGCGAAGCCCCAAACGGCACCAATGACCTGCCAACTATTCCACGTGGACCCCGTGCCGCTTTCCTACAGTGCCCATACTCTCCCGTGTCCCATCGCTGACTGCAACGAAACCCAGAGAGTGGGGGGCTTATGATGGAGGATGACCCCAAAAGACACGTCATCCGGGACCCATCAGCCACGTGGAGGATCTTCTCTGCTCGGCCCATGAACTCGGCTCGCCCTATGGGTTCGGCTCGGGTAGCGAGCTCGGCTGGGGACCGTGATAGCGACTGCCGGATAGCGACCAGCCACGTTGACTGCGCGACAGCGACGGGATGAAAGGGACAACGCATAACAGGGATGACGTCCGCTAGGCGAAGAACCTCGATCAGAGAAACTTTGACTATGTGTATTGTATCCCCTATAAAAGGGGTGAAACCCCTCATTGTAATGGATCCAAGTGAGAAACGAATAAACTCCTACTTTGCTCTTTCTCTCTCTCTAAAACTTATAATATTCTTCATTCCCGGTGGTTCTTGACCATCATAATTTTTATTTTAAAATTTTACACTATTTTTCATATCAAATAATTTAAAAACAATTTCAACCAAACATCGTAATGCGCCAGGAGAAATTTATTTGTGAATGTATTAAAAAAAAACCGACACTATTCTACATTTCTACTGAGGAAGTGAGATTATCAGTAGTGATAGATAGATACAAAATGACGACCCTTCTATTTGAGTAAATTCCATAATTGGTCCTTTATAAAAAGGAGGTTTCCCTATTTAGTCCTCTATTATCAAATATTACTCCAGTGGTCCTTTTTATGGGTATCTTTCCACAAATAGTCCTTTTTTGATCTTCTATCATGTTGGTGTTAATTTGAGGGCTAAAAGTGTAATTTTACAATGATAATATACGGAGTATCTTTTTTGTCATACACAATTCCAAAGGTTGTTCCGTTTGCGTCGTTTGTGAATTACAGTCGCTTTCTGCTACAACCATAGTTTACAAATGTGGTCTTTCGTCGGAATCCTAGCCCACAGTCATAATTATTATTTTTTGTATTATCTGCTTAACCAATATCAGAATACGTCACTAGACATAATGTTGATGTCAAATTATACTTTTAGCCTTTAAATTAACACCAACACGGAAGCAGATCAAAAAAAAGATTATTTATGGAAAGACACCCTTAAAAAAAGGACTACGAGGATAATATTTAATAATAGAGGACTAAATATGGAAATCCAAGTCTTATAAAATCTTGGAAAAATTTATACAAATACTCCCAGAAATTTGGAATTTTACAATAATACTCCCAAAATCAAATAAAGACATTGATGCTCCCAATTAAGTTTTAGGTTTACATCATTACTCCCATTTTGCTTAATCCATTTTTCTAATTACTGTTACATATAATTAATTGATTGTGCTTAATCAATTTATAGTTTACCTCTCTTCCCACAATAGAGGGGTTTAGAGGGACATACATATTAGCACAAATATTATGCTTGCAATTCGGACCCGGATGACTTTCTTTGTTTGATGAAGATGAAGACCCGAAGAACTCCACAGATTTGAAGCAAATCCTTGCTCTCGATGGTTTCTCAATAAAACATCATAAACAATTGACATCTTTCCTTATGAGAGAGACTATATGTGATATGAAGAATGAAGAAAAGTCACTCGTAAAGATTTACCGTTGAACCTTGGGTATGAAGAATGGAGATGGATAAATTTTGATTATACTGTACTCCGTATTTTTTTTTGAACTCGCTAATGGTTATTACTCCTTAAAATAGAAAATACAAATCAAATTTGCCAACTAAGCTCATTTAATGACAACTAAAAGTAAGAAAGATTGAATAGGCACAATGGGAGTAACCATGTAAACATAAAATTTAATTGGGAGCATATGAGTCTTTATTTGATTTTGAGAGTATTATTATAAAATTCTGAATTTCTAGGAGTATTTATATAAATTTTTTCTAAAATCTTATAAAGGACCTCCTTCTATTTCTTTCCGTTTCCTAAACGCGAAAAATGAAATACAGACGCAAAATCGAGCTTCGATTTGAGGAAATTCGTGCAGCAAACCTCTCAATGCAACAAATGGACCACTTCATTTTGCATAACTCAATCTTCAATCTTCATGAAATTATTGCATCATTCAGAAATTTTATTGGAAACCTTTTGCCTCTGAGGGAAATCAATGAAACGGCAAAAGAAAGTTAACAACTTTCTAGAATTTTGTCAATTGGCGCAAATTATGGAGTTTGTTCTTCTTCCTATTCTCACTCTTTGGCTCCAATTTTCTACCACCTATATTCTGTTGCGCACATGCACATTTTCACTGTATACTTCTTTTTTTCAATCCGAATGTTATATCAATGGGATCTGCTAATTTTCTGTAATTTGGGAAGAATTAATTGTTATTATCTTCTTTCTTCTGAATTTGGGTTTGAGAAAATGGGAAAGAAAAAGAAGAGAGAAGTGATTCAATTGGATCGCGAGTCAGTAATCCCAATTACCAAGCCTAAGTTAATATATGGATTATCCCAGCTCATTGGTAAAATTTCATTCGGACTATTTTTTTCCCTGCCTTTAGTGTAGGTTTAAAAGGGGGGGGGGGGGGGGGGGAGGGAGGGAGGGGGTGAAAGCTGTAGAAATATTTCATACTTTTAGGAATAGGTGGAGAACATTTACTGGAGTTTTACACTCTTCATGCCAAGGGTGGGAAGTTGGTGCTATCCAAAAATGTGGCTACATATTTGTAGAAGTGTGTTTTACATTAGTATGCTACAACTTTCTGAAATGTGCACTGCATATGCGAGATGAGCTTACTAAACAAATGTAAAAATCACCTTTCCATTTTCGAGCTTTAGAGATTCAGGTAACCTATTGACATGAATAACCCGTGTTGATGAAAATGATTACGGAGTATTATTTTGTACACTTAATGCCATTGAGGAAGGAAGGGGGCACTTGCAATGAAAAACTTATTGCCTAATCATACTAAAAAGGCTAGGGCTGAGATAGCTCATGATCTAGTTTCTTTTGGAGCTGACTAAGCTGAATTACTATGCAGAGCAAAAGTCAGACAGGGAGCAGTTTATGAAATTCTGCAAGAAAGTTGAATACACCATTCGAGCATGGTATCTAGTGAAATTCGAAGAGATGATGGTATTTGTTGTTCTTTCAAGGTTTATATAATTTCTTGGAGAATTGGGTTCAAACTATGTATGTGTTTGGTTTTTGGTCCTAGCAACTGCACACCCTTTTTGATCCTGTTCATGGGGCTCGCAAGTTGGAAGAGCAGAACTTGTCTCAAGAAGAAATCGATGAACTTGAGCAGAAGTTCCTTGAGCATCTCTTTGAGGTATTACACATTGTTTTATCTTTTAGTTGCTCTTTTTGAGGCTGTGCAAAATAGTTCAGAAAACAGAATGTTAAAAAATTTCAAGTTGCTTGACCCTTAACCCTACAATCTTGAAGGCAAATATCTTTATTGTTCTTAATTGTAAAGGGGAATCCATATCTTGGGCTCCTGCAACGTGATGCTCCATTGTATTTTTTAATCATCTGAAGATCCTGGCAACTGTTGTATTGCTTTTTCTAATTTCCTATATCTGTATCATTATTTTTTTGAGGAATTTATCTATATATTTATTTGTTTATTTTCCTATGAAGATGATGAACAAGAGTAATTTCAAAATTGTTACCAATGATGAAGTTGAAGTTGCAGTTTCTGGGAAATATCGTCTAAATTTTCCTATCAAAGTTGATGAGACGAAGGTTTGTGCTATTAATTAAAATGTTACACCCTTGACAGTCCCAAAATAAATGTCACTCTATGGCATAACCATAATAATCTTTAGAAGGAAGTTCAAAGAATTGGGAGGAGGATGGCATAAGAAACTAAGAATTAATCAAACAATCTGTCACTGAGGGGTCACTTTATCCGGGTCAAACGTTTTTTTTGGGTTCAATGTGATCTATGCATCATTAAATTCCTTTTATATTTTTGTTCTTAATTCCCTTTTTTCCCTCACTGTAGCTTGACACCTCGCTCTTAAAGCAATTTTTCACTAAACATCCTCATGATCACCTTCCATACTTTGCTAACCAGGTACCTTCTTGAATCCCTTACTGTAGAAAAATTTCAAAAAATAGCAAACATTGTATTAAAACTTATTTTCCTTTTGGAAATGTCACTTGTTCTGGTTGAAAATGAATTGCATGTGTAGAACATAATATCTTGGGAATTATGGGTCTTTCCAAAATCACCTCTTTGCCTTTATAGGTAGGGGCTAGGGATAGGGTTTGCATAAAGACAACCTCCCTAGGCACTACTTGTGGGACAGTATAGGGTTGTATATCATGGGAATTGTCTTGATTGAATTCTATAGCTGTATTTTGTGTTGCAAATAATAATGAGTATCAACTGAACTTGGTTTGATAAAAGATAGTGGCAATAAATTCACTATTCTTTGGCATTTTCTTGTTGTGGACCAATCAAAATGGCATAATAAGCTATTTGTACTGCTTTTTTATCCATAGTGAAACAACAGATAGTTGTGTATATAACAAGGTCAAATGGCATTGACGACTCTATGAGAGTTTTCATAGCCTTACATGGATAATGATGTGTCCATCTGATTCCTCACTGTTCTTCATTGGCTGAGATTCTCGCTAGAGGCATTGTGGTAATGTTGTTGTCTTGTTGATTATGGCAACAAATCTAAGATTCTTTTCATGGCTATGCATCATGTTTTCAGTGGGAGATAGGGAATGGGATCTTCATTTTTATCGGAGTAGCAGGGGGCGATGGGGGAATAATCTTGAACCTTCTCCCCACCCTTGGCATAGTAAAAATTGTTGCAATTATTGACCTTTATCAGAATAAGAAAAAGAATTTTTCGGCCTAAGGGCTAAGACAATACTCACCCTTGAAACAAGAGAAGTATATATTATCTTGTTGTAAAAAGTGATACACCATAATTACATATATGTAAAACTACTCTAGTGTATTTTATAGTTTAAATTGTGCATAAAGTTATATTGAGAGTCCCTGTTTTAAAAAAAAAGAGTCCCAAGGGTCTCATAATGGAAATTAAATCATTAAGCTTCCGGCCTTGAGATTAATTCCAATGACTCTTGTGGGTTGTGTACCATATTCCGTAACTACTTCAGCTTACCCTCTTCTATAGAGGGCCATGTTCCTAAGCATACCTACACATCTCAAGCCCAATACATGGTGTTCCTTCACACCCAATTAGTTGATCCCTCTTGGTCATCTGGCCCATAACTCAACCAAGGAAATTCTGCGTTTGCTTACTCTTAATCTTCCCACACTGGATTTGTCTATTATTGGTGGAGCTAAAAGAACCAGTTTTATAATGTTTTAGCTTAGACATCCTAAGAGTTATGGACTAAATAGAAATTGGACATTAAATGCATCATTGGTCTTACAAAAGTACTTTATTTTTTACTCCTGACCAGACCCCAATGAAGTTGGAATTCTGTAGGGTTTGTTGTCGCTGTAATTAACATCTGAAAGGGTAAAGGTAAAATAAAAGAATTCTCTCTCCCTCCTTGATCGTTTGACAAACTTTTTTAATGCTCCCTCCGTCCCAAAATAAACAACCCACTTTCCTTGTCGGTTTTCCCCAAAATATAGGTCAATTTATCTTTTTGGCAAGGAATATGTGGCCATTATTATTTCTCTATTTCAAATCAATTCCTACCATAAACCTTTCAATTTTCAATACTTTTCTTAAACTTCGCATCTGATCAAAGTGCACTTTTAATTTGGGATGAAGGAGTACTATTTATGGTAACATAGTTTTGCGATAAGAATTATGGCTCGTAAACCATGCAAAACAATAACAGCAAAACAACATAGTAAGATCTCACAAGTGGAGTCTTGGTAGGGTTAGTGTATGCAAACCTTACCCTTGTGTGTAAAGATGCAGAACTTGTTTCTAATTCACCCCCAACTCAAGATTTACATGGAATCCCTTGAGGAGAAAAATCATAAAAGAAGAATGCCACAAACCCTATGGTTCTCAATGATCCATGCTTTCACGAAGGAACCTCTCAGGAACCCTTCGATTATGCAAATAATGAGAGTTGGACTGTTTTGTGTGCACTCATGCTCTTTGCTTATGGATGCTAATAATGGTTACTTGATTCAATTGCAGTACATAATTTTCCGGCGTGGTTTTGGAATTGATCATATGAGTTCTTACTTTATTCAATGGAAAATCGACACTATTATTTCACGTATTTGGCAAGGATTTTTGAAATTCACTGGGTAAGTCAATTAAATCAAGGTTATCGAATGTTCATTCTGATACATTTTTTCTTGAAACATGTGCTATTTAAGAAGTGACAATATTTTATAGGTGAAAAGGGTCTATTTCACTCCAATAAATTTTTAGTCTCAGTATCCATCCATGCTATATTCATGTAAAAACCAGGACTCTTTGTTTATCATTGCTGTTTGCTTTGTTGTTGTATATATGGAGTTTGTGTTTTGATCCTTAAGTCAGTTATGCTACTCGTTATTTTGAGCAAATTTGTATTTTATAAATGTTTTATCCTGCCTATGATTTACATAGCCTGAAAAGGTTCTTATCAAGGAAAAAAAGGTTGAGTTATATGAAAAGTCAAGAATCAGATGGAATATCTGTACAAGATGAAGAGGAGGGCAATGATGTTGATGATGATGGGGATGAACAAGACCTATTTATTGAAAGGGTTCGCATCCAAAATATGACTCTCAGGTATATAGTGAACCTCTTAACTTTGTTTCCCTTTTTTTGTTGCACTTGATGTCATCACTCACACGCTAGTTAGTGTAAGATAGATTATAAATTCATGCCATTTGCGCCATGAAGTAGAAGTGCAAATTGGAAAGCTTGAACCTATTTTGGTCAAACCAAATTTATTATTGTTTTTGAAATATTAGAATAAAACTTACATTACCACTCATTTGCGTGCACACCCATAGATAGAAACCTCTTAGAATTAATTCAGGATGTATATTAAAACGAAATAGAACTCTCCTTCCCTTCTCTCCATAACTACAGTCCCATGAAATGCATTTTTTAAATGATACTTTCTCCGCTCCAAAATAATTGCAACATAGGAACTTTCACACTTACCAATGCACAAGTTAAATATTACTCCCTCCGTCCCCTATAGATCTTCTCAATAGCCCTTTTTCTTTGTCCACAATAGATCTTCTCATTTCATTTTTTAACAATTAAAATACCATAACTACCCCCACTTACTTTATTTATTACACCTCACTCACCTTATTTAATACACTCCACCCATATTTCATTAAGGGTATTATGGTAAACTTTCACCTTTTTTCAACTCTCCTTAAAAACCACCAAAAGTCAAAATGAGAACATCTTAGGGGGACGGAGGGAGTACTATCTTAAAATTTGCTAGAATAAAAATTATAAAATATTGATAATATGATGATTTTTATCGAGATGAATCTAACAAGATCCCACATGACTATTTTTACTTGTGTATATGATAGAAACTTGTTTGAATTAATTCAGGATCTAAATTAATTCTAAATAGAACTCTCCCTCCCTTCTCTCAGTAAGAATCTCACCGATGAAAAAGTGATAGAAGCCAAGAGGATCTCAATGTGATTGATAGTTTATTTTCCAGGATATCTCAGCAATAGAGAAGCTGGGATATTATAACAACTCTAACAAATGGATAAGATCAAACTGATCGGATAAGATCAAGAGAATAAAGTGATAAGTTCTAACTAGCTAAGCTATCCTAGGGCCTCAGGAATCATAATAACCTGAGAGTCCTTTTATTTAATAAATAAAAAACAGTAACAAACTTAATTAACCCACACCTATTAATATAATTAAGGTGGCCTTCTACTATCACTGATCCGGATCTTATCAGTATAGATCACAAACAATTGTCAAATGAGGGTGTGTAAGTAGTGTAAAATTTTGATTGTTTCCATTTTTTGAGCGCTGTGATCACAAGACATGCATCCAAAAAAGTTCTGAATGCATACTGCTGGCCCTCTTCAACATTATTTAGTTTGTCTACTTTGTGATATGGCGTGTTTAGGAATGATTCTTACATGTCCTTGAATAACTCTAAGTATCCTGCATGATTTGTGATGACAAGAGTGTCTAATGTTGTTGCTCACTTCTCTTGGATTAAGGTTTTGGTTCATTAGTTGGTTGGTCACATTGCATTTTACATTTTTGTGGCCGGTTCCAATAATCGACATTTTTTATTCAGTATTGGCAACTTATTGAGTAAGACGACAATTCAAGAACCAACCTTTGAGAGGATTATAATTGTATACCGGTAATTCTTCTTTAATTATACTTTAATTCATACTCCATATCACATCTCAAACACTGATCTAGGTCTACCATGTTAGATTTGGGGGCCAATGTCCCGAGTTGAATTTTTAGGTTGATTATCATTACATATAGATTTGAGAATATTTACTTTTGGCTTTTTACTGATACATCCAATGCTACAAAGTATGAAGTACCGGTTGAAAAATATTTAGGTTCACCATTGCTATATTTGCTACCCCGACTGAGAAACGAAACACTTTTAGACTTTGATAAAGTTGATGTTATTATTAAAGCACGTTGTATATTTAAATATTAGATGCTACAGGTCTGCTAGTTCGACTTTCAAGTTTCAAGTTGTAAAAACTCTTGAAATAAGGTCTTCTTTAATACTCCGTAATATATAGAGAATATTTTAATTTTTGCTAACAACCCTCATTGCATCCCGCTTTTAGACTCTCTGTGAATGTGGAGGGCACTTGTAACTTCCTAAAGATAGAATACCTGCAGGTTACAATCTAGGGAGGCAGATTGTAGGGGAATTTATGTCAAGCACTTCAAAAACATTCCCATGGCTGATATGGAAATAGTTCTTGTACGGTTATATTTTACCTCTTCATGTTGAACAATATAATACTCAGTAACACATTTTTTCAGAAATGACTATAATCTGATGTCAAGTTTGAAACTAGACCTGGCAAAACAGACTCGAACCCGATAACCCAAACCAAATAACCCAGAATCGAATCCGAAATAACCCGAAAGTTGAAAAATTGAATAAAACCTGAACACCCAAAACGATCCAAACCGAGCCAAATGTATTCAGACCCAATTCTAATCCGAGTTCGGTTGAACCCGAACTGACTACACCCGAACCGATAAAACCCAGAACTGGTTGGACCTGAAACCAATTAGACCCATAACCGATTAGAGCCAATATTGATCAAATTCAACACAATTAAACTCAAATTCAGTCAAACCTAATAGCTCATTGGTTGATGTCTTTTTTCAGAAAAGCATATTTAAATTATAGGTACAACTAATTTCATGTACAAATTTTTTTATTCCATATTTTATCACTTAAACTAAGGTGGTTGTCTATTTTTATACATAGTATGTATAATTTATAGTGACATCGTAACACACATTGATAGATATACTGATTCATTATTGCTGACACATGTATATTTACCCCCCTTTACACACGGGGAGGGGAGGCTACACACAAGGCTAACATTACGAACTCTAATACCAAGGGGATCTCATATAAAACCGGCATAAACCCGAACCGGTAAAAACCTTAACCGGTATAACTTGAACCAAAATAAACCCGAACCAAAATCGAATTGAAATCGGGAAAAAATCAAACCAAATTAAACCCGGATCCGAACTGAACCGACCCGACCTAAACCGATTATAACATAAATCCGAGAGAGACCCAAACCGAAAAGATCCAAACCGGAACCGAACTGATTGACCCAATTGCCAGGTCTATTTGTAACTCACAATTTATGTTTTTTGAAGCCTGAAAAGAAGAATCCTGGACTAACGCCACTTGATTGGGTTAAGTTTCTGATTTCAGCTGCCATTGGACTGGTCAGTACCTGGCAGTTTTTGATATCTTGAGCTACTGTTCATTAGTACTGTCAGCATTTTTCATGGATACCCATTTTAATGTACTCTGCAGGTAACTGTAGCCTCTCAGCTTGCCAAGTCCAAAGCTGATATAAAAGTCTTGGCAACTGTCTGCTCTGCGGTAGCTGGTTATGTTGCTAAAACATATTTCACGTTGAGTGTTCTTTTCTCTGAATAACTGAACACTACTATAGGCAAAAGATTCATTATTCATGGGCTTTATATTATTCTGTACTGAATCAAAATAACTTAGTTTTTTTAGGGAAAATAACTCATTAAATTGTCTCTGTGCTATTCAGCAGATAGAAGTCCCATTCAAGGGAAAGAGTCTTATGAAAACATTTCTATGAATTGTGGTTGAGGGTAGGGCTCCGATTTCCAAATTCCAACCCTAAACCTTGTTTGGGTTGAGGCACGAGGTAGTGCTCCTATTGCTGCAGTTAGTAAGAGTTTCACCTCAGGGGGTTGACAAGAAACTCCTGTAGTGAACAAAGGATAAAAATTGTGGGGTTTATGGAGGAACATGTTTTGAAGAGGCTGAATCGCCGTTATAAGTGTCCAAAACCAGTGTGCGTAAATCCATCGGCTGGGTTTATGCTGACTTTACTAATATTCATGCTTCCAGGTATAATAAGAATTTGAGGGATTATCAGAATTTAATCACAAGATCGATGTATGACAAACAACTAGATAGTGGGAGAGGCACTTTGCTTCACCTATGTGATGATGTGATCCAACAGGAAGTAAGTTGCTAGTTAGTTACTATAAGCATTCTTTCTCTTGGTTGGTTGCATCTTCTGGGTGAATAAGACTATATCATTCCCAACTTATTCATCTCAACATGACAATATGAGTTACCTGTCGATATATAAAGAGTACAACATTTGATTTTCCACTAATCAACCAGGAAAAATCATGTTTTAGATCTTTATTGGTAGGCAAATAGGTTTGCATTTGTGTTTGTTTTTTGATAGTTAACCATCTTTCTATTGTTTTGCTTTGCGTTTGTGTTTGTTTTTTTGATTGTTAACCATCTTTCTATTGTTCTTGAGTATGAAATGTATGACTTATTTAAATTAGGAAGGCATTGCTATATATACACAGGTTAAAGAAGTTATTGTGTCTTTCTTTGTGCTGACGGAACATGGAAAATTCAACAGGCAGGTTAGTCATTTTTTGTTTTTGTTTTTTTTCTTTCCAAGTTTTTTCTTTCTAACATCATTAAATGGTAATTTCTTTTACTTTTCAAATAATGAATGATGAACCTGCAGGGTCTTGACCAGAGATGTGAGGAACTTATCAAAGAGAAATTCAACGAGAATTGCAATTTTGATGTTGATGATGCAATTCAGAAGTTAGAGAAGCTGGGCATTGTTTATAAGGCAAGAACACTTCTTGGTTTCTTTTGTTCATAATATTAGCTCACAATAGTATAGATAAAGAAATGCTTGAGATGAAAACTCTATAGGTTAACTGCTACCTAAGCTGTGATTTCTGAAGCATAACCTTATTTGCTCCCTATATGGCACATATTTACGCACCATGGGATTTTTTTTCTTTCTCAGAAACAGGATGGGCTGTACTCATCGGTTGATGTTAAAGAGGCAACTGAGATGTTAGGCACTACCACAGAGGAAGTTGTGACCAATGCTGTACATCAGGGTCTTCATTCATGATCCCTTTTACTTTTTCGGTGTCGGGTTGAAAGGTATGAGTATCAGTTACAACCGATTGGATAAAAAGTGCATTGTAAATCATGAACTGTTTATTTCATCCTCAAAGTGGCTGCTTAACATTAGAGACTAGAGCCGAAAGCACTCAATATGACATGATAAATTTGCTTATTCGATGGGAAGATTGCTAGCTTATAGCATTGTCCTACACCTCAATTCGAAGTTGTTCTCTTCTTCTTAGTGGTGAGAACTGAGAATCATTCTTATCACCTTCTTGAAGGTGTGACAAAATTATCATTTTAGTTATTTTGTTTTATGATGTTTTCTTTCTCAAATTTTAATGTGTTATCGCTTTACTTTGAATTTTCGTGTGAAAAGTTTCAAGAAAAAAATGCGTTTAATCGCAAAATCTTTGCCCAAATTCATAACACGAAAGCCAGAGCGCTAGAATTGTCATGTTATTATGGACATGTGATTGGTACTATAATGGCTGTTATATTTAACTTATACCCGCCACCGTTAAGTGGGTCCAACTAATGTTTATTCCCCCTTCCCCCAATCTCATAATCGATTACAACTTGTGCAAAATGAAGAATTTTTTTTATTTTTATTTAAAGACTGATATAGAAATATAAAAAATAAAACTTGCATAGGTTTGTAGATAAATCTAGTGTTGAGTGTTATAGGTGCCATTTCAAGAATGAATGTCACACTAACCAAGGAAAGACAAAGGAGAGAAGTCAAGTTTTGTATGGGCTGAGCAAGAGGAGTGTTGGGGAAATTAATGAAAACTTGGATGAATCGAGAGTTGTGTAAATACTTTCAGATTGAATATTTTGGTTGTTCACTCCAAAATTCAATCGGATAAAACTTGAAGGTATCAAGAACGAGTATGAATTAGTATGAATTTTTCGAACGAAAATCCTACCATGCCTCGCGGGAATTTATAAACTTGCGGTGAGAAGGAGAAGACACCATTCGCGGCTATTACCCAAAGCACGCAACTCTTTGGCGAAAAACCCTTTTGAAAACAGCACTATCCTTAGGAATTTTCTTTTAAAGAAAATTCGAAAAATAAAATTCAATTGAATTTTTTTAACATAGCACCTTGCCCAAAATAAAAAATTTTCGAGCTGACCTGGCATCTCGACCCCAGCCACGGGCTCTGCCCCTTGGACCCCGCAGGGGCTGCCGCCCCTTGAACCCTGCTCGGGGGCGCTGCCCCGAACCCCCGCCAAGGGGGCGTTGCCCCCTTGGAACCCCCGATGTAACGGGATTTTTATTGTAACAAACTCAATGAAGCGTGCACTCCGCACCACCAAACTTCTTTGATGATATATGAGGATACCATTGGTCATAGTTTTCCAATTACACTAAAATATATACTCCCTCTGTCCCATTTTAAATTGCTTGTTTGTCTTTTTTTCTCCGTCGCAAATAAGTTGCCTGTTACTTGTTTTCGTAAACTTTTAAGAGTAAAATACCTAAACTACTCTTAAAATTAGTCACTCTTCTCCACCTTATCTACTCATTCATCATCACCCCCTCCTAAAAAGTGGTGGCAATTTCTGAAAATCAACTCAATTTTTTCATTTCCTTAAATATGTCCAAAAATCAAAATAGGCGATTTAAAATGGGACAGAGGGAGTAACATTCCTCCCCTATTTTAGTGTAATCCTTGATTAACTAAACAAATTCATAGAAAACAACAAACATATGCATAAATGAAATATCGTGATGATTGAATTTCACCTTAGTACATTACACATTTCAAATATTCGAATATCAGGGTATCACTAAGGATTGAACCCTTGCTATTCATTTTGAATACATCAAGATAATATACACAAAAGTTTACATACTTTAATGTTCTAACTTGACACTATTATTTACTAGCCTTGTGTCCTAATCCTTCATAAGCATATCGAAGCGAAGTCTCTACTTCTTGAAGCGGCTAAACTTCATGCTCATTTATGTTAGAAAAATGATTTATTATTAATTTTTATTTTATCGATTATTTCGAATAATGAAGAAATAATGTATTTATTTCTTATATTTATTCTATGATGATGAAATATTAATTAGTATACTTTTCTATGTTTTTTCCATCTCCTTTGTCTCGAGACAAGTCTCGTTAAAGTACATTAACAAATTGTTTCGTAGAGCAACCGAACAATTTGGTCTTCTTCATTGTATCCCAAAAGTTCTATCTTGTAACCCTTGTTGCTTATAATAGGGTAGATAAGAAACTTTTAGGAAAGCATTTCCAAGGATCACGCGCCTTGAAGGTTTATCTGGTTAATTTAACCAACCATGTTTTGAACTACGTGTGGCTTGATCCCTTTCATTGGAGTACGTATGCAACTTAGAATGTTTCATTTTTCTTAGTGCAATCACAATAATAAAATTATTGTTTATTGTTCCAACAAGGAGGAGACATAAACAAAAGTTATCGTAGTTTTATAGTAGTGAACATTGTAATTGTTAGAATAAAAGACCAACGCTAGAGGGGGGGTGAATAGCGTTTGATCGGAGAAATCGCAGGAATTAAAAAATTAAAATGGAAGTAAAGGGAAGAGAAAAAGGCACACCGAATTTTACCCTGGTTCACCACAACTTGTGGCTAATCCAGCCTCCCGAGAGACTCTCTCGAGCTACACTACTATCTCGTTAAGCTTGCGGGTGCTTAACAAACCGTTACAACTTGAGAGTTCGAGTCACACGAACCTCAACGAATCCTTCAAAGGAAACAATCCTTCCTTTGAATCAACCGAGAGAGATACTATCTCTCAACGTGTCTAAGAACACAAGTACACTCAAGAACGAGACTCTCTTATAGAGTAGATTATGAGTAAACTAAGTACGCTCAAGAACAACTCAACCTTCACACAAAAATGGCTCTAGAAAGCTATGAAAAAATGATGATATTTGAATGCAATGAAAGTATAGATGTTGTGAAGTGAATTGGTGAGAAAAGCAGACCCAAACACCCCTTTTTATAGTGCCAAAATAGGCTCCAACGGACCAATGCATTAAAGGGGTGATTGGCTTGATTTATGGGATTGAGTAAATTTGGGATCTGCAGGATATTGGCTTCCCATCGATGTTTGGAACTTACCCATCGCTGGTAAGCCAATTTTCCTTCAGTTTTGAAGCCAACGGTTACCTACCCATCGATGGGTGGAAGGTTGACTTTCAAATAAGGAAAGAATCAGCCTTAAATGACTCCCAACGGTCATGCCTTCCCAGCGATGGTTTAGTCTTCCCATCGCTGGGTTCCCATCGATGGGTAAAGCTTCTCATCGCTGGGTAAGGGCATTCTGCCTTGTGATAATATTGGACCAAGTGTTTTTAATGACTTAAACAAGTTTAAAACCATTTTTATGATGTAAGAAATGCAATGAGAGTTTTTTGCCTAAAGAGCCAAAGTGTAAAGATTGGGTCGGTCTTGATCACAATAAAGACCGACTCAATACTATGATTAAGGTCTTCGTTCTTGGTCTTCGTTTAGCTCTTGCTCTTATCTTCGTTCTTCGCCTTGTATATTCAATGTTCGACTTGATCACGGCGGTTTGGCATTATCAAAACCTGTTACAAAAACGAACACGGCTTTAGCCGATTCAGAGTATCGGCTATGGATTGCAAAGAGGCCTTGGCGGGAGCGGGGGCTGGTGCACGACTCGGGCCTGCATCGTCCCGGTCTCCGGACTTCTTCCGGAAGGTGCTGTCTTGAATTATCCAAATCTTTGTCATCTTCGTATCCGGGCCGACGATGGAGATGTCGGCGGAGATGATGAGGTCCATGACGAGGAAGGCGTATGGCAAGCTCCGCTCAGTGGCGATGGAGGCGCAATCCGCCATGTGAATCATGACGTATATTGCCCAATTGATCGAGGCGCCGTGGGTGATAGCATGAACCGCCTTGAGATCCTCGTTGAAGAGACATGTGTGGCTACCGTCCCGGGGGCGAAGAATCCGGGTGAGGATGTAGAGAAGAAGACGCTTCTCCGGCGGGGCTGAGTGGATTGTTGGTGCGCCGCTGTGACGGATGAGGTTGGTGATCCCAAGCTCTCGGATGACCACCGCCTCGTTGTTGAGGATCCAATCATCGCCGCCATATGTTGCGATGTCGTCACCGCGGGTGGGCAGCCCTGCGACCCGAGCGAAGGTAGCTAGATCAATCTCTATGTCGTAGAGATTGATGCTACTGCGAATGGTGTCCCCGTCCCGGCGGAGATTGGAGTAGAAGGCTCGCACAAAGGCGGGATTGAAGCTCGAGCGACTCCTGGAGACGAACGACCACAGACCCGATGCTTGAAGCTGATTGTCGAGGTCGTGGTACCCCTTTTGTTGAGGGTACAACTCGGGCAGCACCCTAGGCGGAGAAATGGGACGCTTGGCAAAGTGCGTGAGGAACCGGTTGAGTTCCTCCTCCGACCCGAACTCCAAGAAGGATCCGTCCAGGTACGGAAACGGCTGGGGCGCAGAGGTCGTAGCTTCGGCGTTGCCCTTCTTCTTGGAAGCCTTTGTCTTCTTTCCTCCGGCCATGATTGAAGCAAAATGATGAAGAAATATGTAATAGAGGAGATTTTGAAGTGAAAAAGGTGTGTTAAAATGAGTGGAGATGAAGGATATATATAGGGAAAGGTGAGAAAACCGTTTGAATTTGAAAAAAGTGACTGTTGGGCCATAAATTTGGTGACCAACGGTTAAAAAATTTGAATTTGCAGCAGGCTTCCCAGCGATGGGTGGAACTTCCCATCGATGTTCCACCCATCGCTGGGAAGGCCGACACTGGAAAGCGAAGGGGAAAAACAAGGCTGCCATCCCATCGATGGTCAAACACACCCATCGATGGGAGGGTGGCTACTAGAAATTCGTCAAAACGTTTTAAAGGCAGTGTCAAACACCCAGTGATGGGAGAAATTTCTCATCGATGGGTAGGGAGGTTCTGGAAAAATTTAACAAAAGTCCTTCACCCAGCGATGGGATGAAATACCCATCGATGGGTAAGGTGTTTCTGGAAATCCGTTAAGAATTTAAAAAAAATAGAGTCAATTACCCATCGATGGGAAGAAGCACCCATCGATGGGAAGAGGAGTTCTGAAAAAGAAAAAACCTCCCACCCAGCGATGGTTTGGCCTACCCATCGCTGGTTCCCCCTGATTTCCAGAATTCTTCACTTCGAACCGTCCCTGCAAAAAAGAGTTAGAAAACCCTCCGACGCTCAAGTTAGTTAGTATTCAAGCAAAGATAAAAGAATGATAAAATGCACAAATTAGATCATCGTGGAGTCAAGGATTCCGAGTTCACTACGAATGCGGAAGAACAACTCTTTCTCTAAAGGTTTTGTGAAAATGTCGGCTAATTGGTTGTGTGTTTCAACAAACTCAATTTCGACATCACCTTTGAGAACATGATCTCTAATGAAATGGTGCCTAATGTCAATGTGTTTCGTCCTTGAATGAAGAACGGGGTTCTTCGTCAAGCTAATGGCGCTAGTATTGTCACAACGAAGAGGAACGTGACTGATACTAAGGCCATAGTCCACGAGTTGTTGCTTCATCCAAAGGATTTGAGCACAACAACTACCGGCGGCTACATATTCCGCTTCGGTTGTGGATAACGCAACACTGACTTGTTTCTTGCTAAATCATGAAACTAAAGAGCTACCAAGTAAGTGGCAAGTCCCACTCGTACTTTTACGGTCCAATTTGCAACCGGCAAAGTCCGAGTCGGAGTAACCAACCAGATGACACGAAGAGCCTTTAGGATACCACAGTCCAACGTTAACCGTGCCTACAAGGTATTTCATGATCCGTTTCACCGCCGTTAAGTGCGATTCCTTCGGGCATGATTGATACCTTGCGCAAAGGCATACGCTAAACATGATATCCGGCCTACTAGCAGTAAGATAAAGAAGGGATCCGATCATACCTCGATACTTTTTGACTTCAACTTCCTTACCTTTTTCGTCTTTGTCTAGGTGGTCGGACGTGCTCATCGGGGTTGCCATTGCTTTGGCGTTTTCCATTTTGAATCGTTTTAGGAGCTCCTTGCAGTATTTGGTTTGGCAAATAAACGTGCCATCTTTCATTTGCTTGTCTTGGAGTCCCAAAAAGAATGTAAGCTCACCCATCATGGACATCTCAAATTCACTTGTCATTAACGTTGAAAATTCCTTGCACAAAGACTCGTTAGTAGCACCGAATATAATATCGTCTACATAAACTTGAGCCAAAAGGATGTTATTGTTTTTACTCTTGATAAAAAGTGTAGTGTCAACCTTTCCCCTTTGGAAACCACTATCCAAAAGAAATTTACTCAAACGTTCGTACCAAGCACGTGGTGCTTGTTTAAGACCGTAGAGCGCTTTCTTGAGTTTGAAGACGTGATCGGGAAACTCAAAGTCCTCAAACCCCGGGGGCTGGTCAACATACACTTCCTCTTGAATAAAACCATTGAGGAAGGCACTCTTAACATCCATTTAATAGAGTTTAAAATCCATAGACGAAGCAAAAGCAAGAAGTAAGCGAATAGCTTCTAAACGTGCTACGGGTGCATAAGTTTCTTCGAAATCAATGCCTTCTTCTTGATTGTAGCCTTTAGCTACGAGCCTAGCTTTGTTTCTTGTGATTATTCCATTTTCATCAAGTTTATTACGGAACACCCATTTCGTACCAATAATCGTACGATCATCGGGTCTTGGCACCAATTCCCAAACGTCATTTCGTTTGAATTGGTTTAGCTCCTCTTGCATAGCCAAGGTCCAATGTTCATCGTTTATTGCTTCGGAAATGGTTGTAGGTTCAATTTGAGAAACAAAAGCCATGTGTCCTACGGTGTCCCTAAGTGAGTTACGAGTACTTACCCCGCGGTTGATGCTGCCGATTACCTGGTCAAGCGGATGGTTCTTGTTTGTTCTCCATGCAATAGGAAGCTCAGTTGCTTCTTCTTCTTCTTCGTGTTCCGCTTGTTCTTCTTCTTCCTCTTGTCTTTCTTCATCACCTTGGTTAGCTTCTTGAGGTATTTCCTCAGTTTGTGGCTGTGTGTTGGTATAAATTCCCGTGTTCTCCTCATTGTCATCAACGTGTATTCTCTCTAATGAATCTGCAAGATCGTTACAAATATCCTTTCTCGCTAAGCGAGGATTATCTTCGGAAAATACAACGTGAGGAGACTCTTCAATAGTCAAGGTGCATTTATTGAAGACTCTATAGGCCTTGCTACGTAATGAGTAACCCAGAAAAATTCCTTCATCCGACTTGGCATCAAATTTGCCTAAATTGTCTTTTCCATTGTTGTGAATAAAACATTTGCAACCAAAGACTCGAAGATGGGAAAGGTTTGGCTTTCTCCCTTTGTATAGTTCATAGGGCGTTTTCATGAGTATCGGTCGAATTACGGCTCGGTTTAACACGTAGCTCGCGGTACTCACGGCATTCGCCCAGAAATACTTAGGGATTTTTGCCTCATTGATCATAGTTCTAGCCATCTCTTCGAGACATCTATTTTTACGTTCCACCACTCCATTTTGTTGTGGTGTACGTGGGGCTGAGAAGTTATGATCAATGCCAAGTTCGTCACACAAATCTGAAAACAGATTTCGTTCGAACTCTCCCCCATGGTCGCTTCTTATGGCTACTATGGTTGTTTCTTTTTCATTTTGAACTTTCTTTAAGAAATTTTTGAAAACATGAAATGCCTCACTTTTATGAGTTAGAAACAAGGTCCATGTAAACCTAGAGTAGTCATCGACAATCACAAACGCAAAGTAATTGCCACCAAAACTTTTCGTTCTAGAAGGACCAAAGAGATCCATGTGCAAAAGTTGAAGCGGTCTAGACGTTGAAACAACGTTTTTAGACTTAAACGAAGCCCGAACTTGCTTCCCCTTTTGACATGCATCACATATGATGTCTTTTTCAAACTTAAGTTTTGGGATGCCAATTACTAAGTCTTGTGAAAGCAATTTCTTCAAAAGGTTCATGTTCATATGAGCTACCCTACGGTGCCATAGCCAAGTGTCTTCCTCTTTACTCATGAGGCACTTGGCAAAGCCGGAAGGAGATTTGTCTAAGTTGACCATATAAATGTTATCGATTCTATCACCACGTAGAATGACCTTATTATCACTAAGGCGTTTCACAGTGCATGATTTTGAATCGAAGGTCACACGGTTTCCCTTGTCACATAATTGACTTATGCTCAAGAGATTATGTTTAAGACCTTTAACAAGCAAGACATTATCTATAGAGGAGTCTTCGGACTTACCTACTGAACCGATGCCAATTATTTTTCCTTTGCTATTGTCTCCAAAGATTACGTTTCCTCCTTTAGCGGGTTTGATTTGTAGGAACTTGGATGCATCTCCGGTCATGTCCTTGGAGCATCCGCTATCAAGGTACCAAAGTACACTTGATGCCTTCAAGCATACCTACAAAGATGATTTAATAAGATTTAGGTACCCAAGTCTTTTTGGGTCCTTGAGTGTTAGGTGCAAAGTAGTGTGATTCATTTTGTGCCCAATGCCTATGCCTAGTAAAGCAAACGGGAGCTATATGTCCTACCCTATTGCAATAGTGACAAACTACGTTTGGGTTATGCATCCTCCTAGGTTGATATTAGTTGCTAGGGGGCCTAACCGTATTCATCCTGTTTTGAGAAAAACTTGGTTTTTGAAAATTTTCCCTTCTAGGTGTTCTAGGATTCTTATGTCTATTTGAAAAATTATTTTTATGCACAGAATTATTTTGATAACTTTTCCTAGGTTGTCTATCATGCACATTTTCATTCCTAGGTTTTTGTCTAGGTTGTCTAGTGTTCCTAGGTTGACTAGATTTTCTATTATCCTGATTTTTAACTTTCTTATGTTGAGCCTTAGGAGGTTTTCTAGATGTTTGCTAAACGTTTTTATCCTTAGATTCATTTTTATCAAAACCTATTCCTTCCTTAGAAAAGGGCATGGTGTCTAGAAGTAAATTAAGATCTTTGTGTGGTGTATTAAACTTCTTAACCGTACTCTCAAGTTTTGCAACTTTTTCTTTTAAAGTCTTGCAAGATTCACATTCACTTGAAGAACTTTCTGGTTTGTCAGCACTTCTCTTACCATAAAATTTATTTTCTTGTTTCAACCTTTCATTATCTTTTTCCAATTTGTCAAAATCATTTTTAAGAGTTGAAAGACATTTCTTTAAAGATTTATTGGTTTTAGAAGCGCTAACAAATTCATCATAAAGCTCATGAAGTGCTTCTTGCATTTCTTCAAAAGTATAAGAGTCGGAAGAATTGGTACATACCTCTTGAACGTCGTCAGTTTGATCTTCGTGCGCCATGAGGCAGAGGTTGGCGGCTTCCTCCTCTTCTTGATCCGTTGACTCATCCCCGGAGTCGCCTCCCCAAGAGATGTAGGCGCGTTGCTTTTTGAAGCCAGTTTTGTCCTTGCCGCCTTTGCTTTTTGGACACCTCGGCTTGATGTGGCCTATCTCACCACAACCATAGCACTTCGAGGGCCCGTCGTGCTTTCTTCCTTTTCTTTCAAATTCTTTCTTCATGAATTTGTGGAACTTCTTGATAACGAGTCCGAACTCGTTGTCATCATCGCTTGAGTCATCTTCCACGAACTCCTTGGTTGCTTTCAGCGCTATACCCTTCTTCTTTTGTTCATCCAAAGACGGTGTTAGAATAGTAGATTCATAGGTTTTGAGATTACCTCTAAGCCCGTCGATGGTGACATTCGAGACTCCGATGGATTCATAGATTGCGTCTGCCTTTGATCTCCATTCGGGTGTGAGACTTCGCAGGATTTTTCTCACAAGATCCTTGTTGGTGTAAGTCTTCTTGAGTGCATGAAGGTCGTTGATGATTTTTGAGAACCGATCGAACATGTCATCGATCTTTTCGCCTTCCTTCATCCTGAACATCTCGTACTCCTGCGTTAGGAAGTCAATTTTGGCTTCCCGAACTTGGTCCGTACCTTCATATGTGACCTCCAGTTTGTCCCACATTTCTTTTGCAGTGGTGCAGCAAAAAATCTTGCGATAATCATCAGGATTGACGGCACAGTACAGCATATTGATAGCCTTGGCGTAGTTCTCCACCTTTTTGATGTCCTCGGCATCAAATTCGTCCTCGGTCTTTGGGACCGTGGTTTCTCCCACTTTCTTCATTGGAATTTGTTCTCCATTTTTGATGACCAACCATAATTGGAAGTTGGTGGAACGGATGTAGATTCTCATCCGTTCCTTCCAATAGGAATAGTTGGTGCCATCAAAGAGTGGTGGCCTAGACGTAGACTGACCTTCTCCAATTCCTGCATAGAGATTTCTAGAAGAAGAACCCATGATCGCTTACCCTCAAACGGTTAAGTTTGGACGCGAGTTAGGCTCCGATACCAATTGTTAGAATAAAAGACCAACGCTAGAGGGGGGTGAATAGCGTTTGATCGGAGAAATCGCAGGAATTAAAAAATTAAAATGGAAGTAAAGGGAAGAGAAAAAGGCACACCGAATTTTACCCTGGTTCACCACAACTTGTGGCTAATCCAGCCTCCCGAGAGACTCTCTCGAGCTACACTACTATCTCGTTAAGCTTGCGGGTGCTTAACAAACCGTTACAACTTGAGAGTTCGAGTCACACGAACCTCAACGAATCCTTCAAAGGAAACAATCTTCCTTTGAATCAACCGAGAGAGATACTATCTCTCAACGTGTCTAAGAACACAAGTACACTCAAGAACGAGACTCTCTTATAGAGTAGATTATGAGTAAACTAAGTACGCTCAAGAACAACTCAACCTTCACACAAAAATGGCTCTAGAAAGCTATGAAAAAATGATGATATTTGAATGCAATGAAAGTATAGATGTTGTGAAGTGAATTGGTGAGAAAAGCAGACCCAAACACCCCTTTTTATAGTGCCAAAATAGGCTCCAACGGACCAATGCATTAAAGGGGTGATTGGCTTGATTTATGGGATTGAGTAAATTTGGGATCTGCAGGATATTGGCTTCCCATCGATGTTTGGAACTTACCCATCGCTGGTAAGCCAATTTTCCTTCAGTTTTGAAGCCAACGGTTACCTACCCATCGATGGGTGGAAGGTTGACTTTCAAATAAGGAAAGAATCAGCCTTAAATGACTCCCAACGGTCATGCCTTCCCAGCGATGGTTTAGTCTTCCCATCGCTGGGTTCCCATCGATGGGTAAAGCTTCCCATCGCTGGGTAAGGGCATTCTGCCTTGTGATAATATTGGACCAAGGCTTGAACAGCGATGGGTAGAGCTTCCCATCGCTGTTTGGCATGGTTCTGGAAGTTGGTTTGGCTAAGGGACTACTTACCCATCGATGGGATGTTCTTCCCATCGCTGGGTGGGTGGTTAGCCAAAAACCTATGGTTTTTGCCTTAACCACGGCCTAGCCAACCGATGCAAAAACCGACCGAAAAATCCAAAGTTCTCCAAAATAAAAACCAAGTGTTTAAAACACTTATTTGATGTATTTGGCTAAGAAATCAAGTGAGACACTTTAAAAATCACGTCATTTGAGTAAAAACCACGGCTAGCCAAGTTTACGCCGTTTTGCGTGGTTTTTGTCAAACGACTAAAAGCGAGAGATGGTTTTCAAAGTGTTTTTGTAGGAGAACCGTTTAGACATGCCAAAGAGTGAAAGCAGATCATAAAATGCTGAAAACCACTTGGTTGGTTCGGATGCCAAAAACCAAACCCGACAACCGAAAGCCGAACGCTGGTTTCTGAAAGCCGAACACTGGATGGCTTGGTTTTTGGTTTGGGCGAACACCAAGTGTTTTTAATGACTTAAACAAGTTTAAAACCATTTTTATGATGTAAGAAATGCAATGAGAGTTTTTTGCCTAAAGAGCCAAAGTGTAAAGATTGGGTCGGTCTTGATCACAATAAAGACCGACTCAATACTATGATTAAGGTCTTCGTTCTTGGTCTTCGTTTAGCTCTTGCTCTTATCTTCGTTCTTCGCCTTGTATATTCAATGTTCGACTTGATCACGGCGGTTTGGCATTATCAAAACCTGTTACAAAAACGAACACGGCTTTAGTACGAAAACGTGACAAGCCCGTGTTTCAACAGTAATGAAATGTGAGACGAAGAGAGTATTTTAAAAAATGAGTAGGGATCACTCTTCATGTGTTGTTCATAGTGTATCCTTTCATTGTTCACTGGTGCTTCAAAAAACTTCAAGTGTCTAATGAATGTGATTCTCTAAAAGTGAAATTTGCACTGAATAGGACTAAAATATAAATCATTTCCCAATTTAGGACTTAAACTTTTTTATTCCCTAAATAAGACTTAACAATGACTAGTGAAAAGAATAATGCCCAAGTGATGCTGGACATTTAGTTGAATAATGACTAATAGATAATGACCAATGGTCTTACATTGGAAAATAAAAACATATGGTCCTATATTGAGAAAGTCATTATGTTTTAGTCCTGTTTAGGTAAATTACTCATATTGAGTTTACACCCATCAGAGTCTTGCATCATATGCTCATGCGGTCTCGACACTTATATATTTTTACCTCGTAAGATTAGATTGAGCTTTAGTTAGACTTCCCAGTCAAACCCAAAAGGTTTAGATGTCTAACA
Organism: Cuscuta australis; assembly: GCA_003260385.1. Classification (NCBI taxonomy): domain Eukaryota; kingdom Viridiplantae; phylum Streptophyta; class Magnoliopsida; order Solanales; family Convolvulaceae; genus Cuscuta; species Cuscuta australis. The sequence continues at coordinate 7,518 of NQVE01000130.1, read as the reverse complement.
AATGTGATTTTAAAAATAGCATCATCATATTTCTTGAGAAGTTACCCCCTAGTTAATATTGATCGCTCATCTTGACCAGTCAATATTGGGTTTAGACCCATGAGAGTCGTGTTCGATATGGTCATGAGGTCCCGATACTCATATGTTTTTACCGCATAAGATTAGATTGAGCTTAAGTTGTCAGACTTCTTAATCTAACCCAAAAGCTTCAGATGTCTAACGAATGTCGAAATGTGATTCCTCAAAATAACATGGTCATGTTTTTTGAAAAACTAGTATTTTTACCCGTGCCACGCACGGGTTTGGATGAATTTTTTGACACTTCTGTAAATTAACTTCAATGCAATATTTTAAATTGAATTTATGTATGAAGAGAAATCTTTGTATATTATTTATGTATGAAGAGAAATCTTTGTTTATTATTTAAAAAAAACTCAATTCTAGTCCAGTCATATATTGATTTTTTAATTGTTCAATCTAGTTATTGAAATGTATTGTTTGTTTTTAATTTGAGTAAATTACATAAAAGGTCCCCAGTTATGGTTCATTTTACATATTTAGTCCCTAATATCAAATATCAATAATTTAGTCCCCAATTATTATATTATTTTCCACGAATGATTCTTTGTTAACATTTACGCTAAAAACGTGGATAAAATTATAAATTTACGCTCCTCTCTCTCCTCAATTAAGCTTCCTCCCTCCACTCGCACTCTTTTCCCAAACCCGTCGCTGAACTTTGAATCCAAAACCGAAATCATCACTCATCTATCAAGTCTCAATTGTTCGTCTTCTTGGTGGAATCCAAAATCGAAACCACTAACCTTCATTGATTGGTTTTAAGGTTTGTTTTGTTTGCAATTTCCTGAGACTCACCCATAAAACTCATCCACGAAGGTAACTAGTTTCAAATTGGGTTCCACCAGGAAGATGAACGGTTGAGAGATGAGTGACCGTTTAGGTTTTGGGTTTTGAGCTTCAAACTCAACGACAGATTTGGAAAAGGAGTGCGAGAGGAGGGAGGAAGCTTAATTGAGTAGAGAGAAGAGTGTGAATTTATAATTTTATCCATGTTTTTAAGGAAATGTTAACAAAAGACCATTTGTGGAAAATAATATAATAATTGGGACTAAATTATTGATATTTGATATGTAGGAACTAAATATGTAAAATGAGCTATAATGGGGACCTTTTATGGAATTTACTCTTTTAATTTTACATTGTTATTGAAATAAATAGAATCAAAACTAATTTAATTTTAAAATATTATAAACTAATACTTGTATGAAAATTATTTAAATGTGAAAAAATCATCTTATTTATTAATCATTTTTTTATAAATGAAGCGAGTAAAAACTATTTTAATGCATTGGAAAGAGTATTTTCATAAAAATGATTATTTCTCTTTAACGATTAAACTTATTCAAAGATTTTATACCAAATAATTGAATTCATATTTTCTATATCTTAAATTAAGTGATACCTTAAGTGTCATAAAAGTATAAAATTTATTTATAGGTAAATGAAGTATTTTATTTAATAGGTGTCAATATTTAAATAAATACAATCCAAGGAATATCATGTAAATGTACAATGAATAAATATAAAATTTATTTATGGGTGAGAAGTGTATTTTATTTATTAGTATAAAATTTTTCTGAAAATTTTATGATTTAACGAATTCGAGACAGGTATTAAAAATATTTGTACGTACAGTCCTGAAAAAAATGCTATTTTATTAAAAGTTATAATTTACACGGAAAATAATTTTGATTCTAAATTTGAATTCATGGGTTCAAAATAAGTAATTACTCTATATCATTTTTGTAAAAAGAGTAAAAAATGTGAAATAATGAAAGAGAGTAAATTTGGTTAAATTGACACCTAGTATGCCACATGTCAAGTTCTTAATGCGCCACATGTCAAGCTTTGAATATGCCAAATGTCATGTTCTTAAAGCTCCAAGTCTCATTTATATATATAAAGGATTAGTCCCCAGATAATATTGTTGTGGGTCCAGCCCACTTTTACCTTCCATTATTTTTTTTGTGGCCCAAGGCATTTCCTTTTGATGGCCTAGAAGAAGAAAAGAGAGGGGGAAGTGGAAATTGGGGGTAGCCGACTTACGAACAGAAAGGAAAAAATGGAACAGAGAGGGGGTTTAGACAATGCAGAATTCTATGGACAGGTTGAGCTGAAATTTTCAAAGATTATTCCCAACACCCACAACCTCAATCTGATCATTTTTTACGCTAGTTGGAGATACCAGTATCTGTTATCGTGGCTGGTTCAGCTTGTGTTTTTTGGGTGATTTTTCCAATTTTTCCTTCTCTCTTATTTATTGCGCGTATATATGTTGTTGTTGGTGGGCTGTGACATCCTTGTAGACTAAGTTAGGTGTTTTTACCCTCAATTTGCATAATAAGATAAGAAGAGGGCGAACCCCCTATAAGTTCTGTGGTTTTTATCATTCACATCGAAGAGGTTTTTCACGTATAAAAATCGTGTGTCGTTTGTATCTTTATTCTTCATATTTGGTTGTGGTTGTTGCTTGATGTGCTGTTGATCTTTATTGGTGATTATATTGGTATATTGTTTGTGGTGAATTGGGTAATGTGTGTTTGGTTGATTGCCTTGAAGTTGATCCTTGTAGTTATTGTATCCTACTTGTTGCTTCTCCCCTCACATCTGGTATCAGAGCATTGGTTTAGACCGTAGATATGGAATCTGGAAATAATTTTATGGTTAAATTGACATCAACCAATTACTCCATTTGGCTTCCTATAATGGAAGATTTGCTATATTGTAAAGATTTATTTGACCCAATTAATGTGTATAAAACCAAGAGAGATGATGTGCCCACTAAACTTGAAAAGATGACAGATAAAGATCGGGAAAAATTGAAGAGAAAGACCTTGCAAAATATAAATAAGGGATTGATATTAGCATATTCAATCATGTATCTTAGGAGACTGAGCCACTTGAGTTGTGGATAAAATTGGAGGGTCTTTATGAGAGAAAGACAACTCATAACAAGGCCTCGTTGATTAAGAGGCTTGTTAGTCTCAAGTTGAAGCCAGAGAAGTATGTTTCTGAGCATCTTAGTGACTTTCAAGATATCATTAACAGGTTGATTGTGATGAAATTCATTTTTGATGATGAGTTATAGGCTTTATTCCTATTGAGTTCTTTGCCACATAGTTGGGAAACCTTGGTTGTGTCTATCAGCAACTCAGCTCCAGGGACTCAGCTCCAGATGGTATGTTTCATTGGATGTCATTAAAAAGAGCATGTTCAATGAAGAGCTTAGAAGAAAGGAGATGGGTGTTGATGTTTCATAGGCACTTGTGGTAGAGAATAGATGAAGAAGCTAGAGAAGAGGTGTTGTATCTAAGCTCAGGTTTTATAGTTACAATCTCTTTATTTGCAGGGAGGGGGAGGTAATCGATTGTCCTAAGTGGATAATCGATTGTTGAGGGCTTCAGGTTCTTGGACAATTTTCGGGGAATTTTCTAAGAAGGAAGATAATCGACTATCGGAGGAGTGTCAATCGATTATTGGAAGTTGCAGGTTTCTGGGGAAGGCGGATAATCAATTATCTAAGAGTGATAATCGACTATTGAAGGCTGCAGGTGTTGCACGCAGGATGTATACTCGACTACTAATAGTGATAGTCGATTATTTGGCAGCTCGGGACAGGAAAAGAAGTATTTCTTTGGGAAGGGGATCAAGCCAAGTTGGTGTTAAGGGATATCACACACCCTTATCTTAACTTGGGGTTGAGTCTAGCATTCAAATAAGATATCACACACTTATTCAAATAACTAGAACCTAAAACTCACACTCAAGAGAACCACTCTTAAGATATAGGATTAGGAATTTGGAATGAAACACACAAGTGAATCACTTTGATTTAAAATGGAATGTAATGTGTTTCTACACCCAGGCCTATTGCTGAATATATAGGATTACATTGGAGGGAATAAGGGAAAATACAATTCACTCAAAATAATGCCCATGTGCTTATGTTTCTTGAGTGGAATGAAATCGATATGGGTTGCTTGGTGGGGTTTTGGGCTGTTCTTGAGTTGCAGGAAATGTTGGGGGAAGGAGGGATGAATGTGGGGAGGGGTGAGGTTGCGGACCAAGAAGTGGGGGTAAGATAAAGTGGTACATTTGGCTGGGTATTTGTGGAGGTTATGGGGGAATTTGAATTTGGTCAGGGTTGGGAGACAAAGGGGTGTGCGTGGGGTGTGTCATTTGGAGTTTTGTTGTAGGTTTGTTGTGGGGAGTGGATGTATTATTGTGAAAGGAAAATATCCCTGGGCATTTTGGGTTATAATTTGAGTGTATTGGGGAACATAATGGGGACCATGCTGGGTGTGTTTTTGGACACTTATTTTCGGCATTGTAAAAGAAAAGGAAAGAGAAATTGTGGCTTGGTTTTCTTTGGATTCCTGGGAATGGATTGTGAAATGTTGGGATTGGTTATTAAGGAGGTGATGGGTTCAGGGTAAGTATGGTTAGGGTGCATGGTTTGGTGATGATTTCATTCCAGAGGGGATCATAACACTTGGACATTATTCCATTGATTTCCTTAAGGACTTGAGGGCGATTTGTGGTGCTCTGGGATATATCATCCTCCCCGTCTTCAGAAGAGTTTGTCCTCAAACTCGGAAGTTCTTCAGGGTCAAAATGCGGGTTGAGATCCTTAACGTTGAATGTAGCAGAAACTCCGTAATCTCCAGGCAGATTAACTTTGTAGGCGTTGTCGTTGATCTTCTCCAAAACCTTGAATGGACCGTCGGCTCTTGGTAGTAACTTGGACTTACGTTAAGTGGGAAAACGCTCTTTCCGTAGGTGAATCCAAACCAAGTCCCCGGGCTGAAAACATGTGAATTTTCTTCCTTTGTTGATCCTGGTACTAACTTTCTCATTTACCGCTTCAATCTTCTCTCGAACCTTTTCGTGGAGTTCTTGAATTTCCTTGGACCTTTGATCAGCTGCCCAACTGTATTGCTCTTTTCCTACGATGGGGTCAAGCTCAAGTGGGGTGAGGGGGTTCGAGCCATAGACCACCATGAACGGGGATAGTCCTGTGGTCTTGTTTGGGGTTCGGTTATAGGCAAACTCGGCGTGCGGCAGTAGCTCTTCCCATTGCTTGATGTTTCGTTTGATTAGAACTCGAAGGAGAGTTCCAAGCGTTCTGTTGGTGACCTCGGTTTGACCGTCAGTTTGCGGATGGCTAGCGGTGCTGAATTTGAGTTTTGTGCCTAGCTTTCTCCACAATGTCATCCAAAAATGGCTAAGGAATTTGGGATCCCTAGCAGAGACCATGCTGCGGGGTATGCCATGGACTTTAATGACCTCTCGGAAGTAGAGATCGGCTACTTGGGAAGCATCGTATGTAGTAACGCAAGGAATGAAATGGGCCATCTTCGAGAATCTATCCACAACCACCATTATGGAATCCTTGCTTCGTTGAGTTCGGGGCAGCCCGGTAATGAAGTCCAGGCTAACATCTTCCCACGGGGCATACGGGACGGGTAAGGGTAAGTGCATTCCTTGGGGTAAGGCTTGGGACTTTGCAAGTTGACAAGTGTGACATCTCTTGATGAAGTGCTCGACGTCTATCTCCATTTTTGGCCTGAAGTAATGCTCTTTCATCATCAAATAAGAGACCAACAAAAGAAGAAAATTGATAGTGTTTTTTTGCTTTGTACTGCAGGTGATTGTTGTCATGTTGATAATTCTGAATGGCTTATTGATACAGGGGTTTCTTATCATTGTGTTCCTCATAAGGAGTACTTTATTGACTACCTAGCTGGAGATTTTGGTAGTGTGAAGATGGGAAACTAGAGTTCAGCAAGTATTGTTCAAATTGGAGATATTCGGGTTCAAGCCAGTGTTTGGTTGTAACATCCTAATCCGTCTAGGTTTGCAGCCCATTTTGAACTAAAGTATTAACTTGGTAATCGTAAAAATTTAAAACTTTTCAAATACTTTTATTTATCACAATAATAATTTTCATATCAGTACAAAGTTTTCAATGTTACGGAAGCTTAACAAATCATAATCACAAACATAATTCAAAACCATCACATCCATTCTGACAATCTTGCCTCCGTCTGCCTCTAGGATCACGTCACATCATTCTTTTTATTAACCTGCGTGTAGCAAATAAAACATACTACACATCAATGTTAAAACTGAGTAAGCATATCTAATGCATCGAACATCCATATAAATTGAATCTCAGTTCATAATCAAATTATTTGATATCATGCACATAATATTCAGTTCAGATATTCAATAATTAATGCTCGGCCTTCATCATTCAGTTTTCAACATTCAACGTTCATATTCATCTTTCATATTCAACATTCATCATTCATATTCATAATATTCACAATATTCAGTTCAATTCATGCCATGATATATACAACATTCTACATTCAGTATTTCAACAGTGCTCATAAACTATTCTTAATCTAAGACACTAATTTTAACCAACTCTTAAACGAATTCTAGTTTAAGGTTTTTAAACTATATTTCAGTTTAAGATACTCCTAAACAATCCTCAAGCTAGGCCTAGTTTAAGATATAAATTTTCAAAAAGGATTTTAAGATCTTAAACTTACCTTCGCTTAAGGTCAACCAGAAACCGATAGCGTAGTGTTCACTGTAGGGTTGGGTGGTACCCCCAAATGAGTAGGTACTCAAGTTTGTTTCTTGGATCCCGTACGTATGTTTTAACCCTGGCTACCGGGCATCATACCTGCAAGGCCTAACATAAATGAGTATATCTTAGAGTTCTTCTAGATACCCTTCAAAATTAAAATCATTATGGTATATCTTAGAGTTTAGATACCATTGGAATCAATATAATTTAACTAGAATGGTTATTTGGGTATATCTTAGAGTTATTCTAGATACCCTTCAAACCATCAGTAATATGGGTATATCTTAGAGTTATTGTAGATACCCTTAACAATACACATTATTTTCATAATCATCAATATATATTTTTTTAATCATGATTCAATCATTCACAATAATCATTTTAATCAGTATGTTCATTAATCATAATCATCCATAATAATCAAACATCATAATCATCAATCAACATGACATTCAAAGCAATCACAATTAGTGATCTAGCTTCGAGTGTTAACACTCTAGCTTACCGTCATACATCACAAAAGGTCTTTTTTAATTGTCAAAACATCATTTTTATTCCAAGAAATCATCTTTATATTAATCATAATTGATTGATATCAAAAATAGGATTTTAGAGCTCAAAAATAGCATTTTCGGAAATATTTTCATGTAAGATTTTCAGGGGGATTGATCCAGCCTTCTGGACCGATCCATGTTATAGAAAAATTACTCCCGGGGGATCGATCTAAGCCCCTGCATCGATCCACCCTGCCCATTTTTTACTACTGTTCATCATCTTCTACCTCTCGGCTCTAATTTTGAAAATACTATTTTTAGTTACCGAACTTTGACTAAACT